>LGRX02027225.1:0-15366 GCA_001247695.2 Cymbomonas tetramitiformis
ACACCGCGCCTTGCGCGGTCTGACGTGTGCGCAGAGTCGCAGACACCGCGCCTTGTGCGGTCTGACGTGTGCGCAGAGTCACAGACACCGCGCCTTGTGCGGTCCGACGTGTGCGCAGAGTCACAGACACCGCGCCTTGCGCGGTCTGACGTGTGTGCAGCGTCGCAGACACCGCGCCTTGCGCGGTCTGACGTGTGCGCAGAGTCGCAGACACCGCGCCTTGCGCGGTCTGACGTGTGCGCAGAGTCGCAGACACCGCGCCTTGTGCGGTCTGACGTGTGCGCAGAGTTGCAGACACCGCGTCTTGTGCGGTCTGACGTGTGCGCAGAGTCGCAGACACCGCGCCTTGCGCGGTCTGACGTGTGCGCAGAGTCGCAGACACCGCGCCTTGTGCGGTCTGACGTGTGCGCAGAGTTGCAGACACCGCGCCTTGTGCGGTCTGACGTGTGCGCAGAGTCGCAGACACCGCGCCTTGCGCGGTATGACGTGTGCGCAGAGTTGCAGACACCGCGCCTTGTGCGGTTTGACGTGTGCGCAGAGTCGCAGACACCGCGCCTTGCGCGGTCTGACGTGTGCGCAGAGTCGCAGACACCGCGCCTTGTGCGGTCTGACGTGTGCGCAGAGTCGCAGACACCGCGCCTTGTGCGGTCTGACGTGTGCGCAGAGTCGCAGACACCGCGCCTTGCGCGGTCTGGCGTGTGCGCAGAGTCGCAGACACCGCGCCTTGTGCGGTCTGACGTGTGTGCAGCGTCGCAGACACCGCGCCTTGTGCGGTCTGACGTGTGCGCAGAGTCGCAGACACCGCGCCTTGTGCGGTATGACGTGTGCGCAGAGTCGCAGACACCGCGCCTTGCGCGGTCTGACGTGCGCGCAGAGTCGCAGACACTGCGCCTTGCGCGGTCTGACGTGTGCGCAGAGTCGCAGACACCGCGCCTTGCGCGGTCTGACGTGTGCGCAGAGTTGCAGACACCGCGTCTTGTGCGGTCTGACGTGTGCGCAGAGTCGCAGACACCGCGCCTTGCGCGGTATGACGTGTGCGCAGAGTCGCAGACACCGCGCCTTGTGCGGTCTGACGTGTGCGCGGAGTCGCAGACACCGCGCCTTGCGCGGTCTGCCGTGTGCGCAGAGTCGCAGACACCGCGTCTTGTGCGGTCTGACGTGTGCGCAGATTCGCAGACACCGCGCCTTGCGCGGTCTGACGTGTGCGCAGAGTCGCAGACACCGCGCCTTGCGCGGTCTGACGTGTGCGCAGAGTTGCAGACACCGCGCCTTGCGCGGTCTGACGTGTGCGCAGAGTCGCAGACACCGCGCCTTGCGCGGTCTGACGTGTGCGCAGAGTTGCAGACACCGCGCCTTGCGCGGTCTGACGTGTGCGCAGAGTCGCAGACACCGCGCCTTGCGCGGTCTGACGTGTGCGCAGAGTCGCAGACACCGCGCCTTGCGCGGTCTGACGTGTGCGCAGAGTCGCAGACACCGCGCCTTGCGCGGTCTGACGTGTGCGCAGAGTCGCAGACACCGCGCCTTGCGCGGTCTGACGTGTGTGCAGCGTCGCAGACACCGCGCCTTGCGCGGTCTGACGTGTGCGCAGAGTCGCGGACACCGCGCGTGTAAATAATTGAGAAATTTTTTTCTAAATTATTTTGGAAGTACGGGGGAGAAAATTTCCGCTTGCAAAAAATGAGCCCGAGGCTCGACGAGGACTTGTGAATTTTTTGCGGATTTTCTCCCGAGGATTTCTCAAGGCAGAGCCGAGCAATCCGCGGGGTCGACTTCTCTGTGTTCTGATTGGTTACGGAGTCACGGGGGAACCGTGACAGTCGAGTCAGATCTGTGTTCAGGCAGAGCCGGAACACAGAGGTGCTTTCTGATTGGTTGAGCTTCATCGGTGTCCATGCGGAGCATGCGACACAGATGACCACTTAGCAACACTTGGGCGGAGCCCGGGAAGATGAAGAGACTTTCGGAGCTTTTGAAATAAGCTGCGACAGTTCACTTCACTTCATTCTGCGAGAACTTCGGGCTCCGAGTCTACCAATTCAAAAAGTTTGAAAATTTTAAACAAGTTCTCGTAGAATTTTCGTAAGTAACGCAGCGATGGCAGCAGTGAGCGAAACAACGAACGGAGGATCGGAGCAGTGCGACACTGTTTACACAGACCTGCGCGCAGTGACGCGGATGCTGGTAATGGCGAATAATGCGGAGAAGAAGTGTGACGCCGTAGCACCAGCTTTAGATCGGTGTATACGTTTCTTTGAGGAGGCGGAGCTGGAGAGCGCAGTGGAGACTCTGAACTTCGGGCTGGCGTCCGGCGTTTTTACACCCGCGGTGCGAAACGGGCAAGGTAAGGTGACGGAGAAGGCGACCTTGAAGCCTCCGGCGAGGGACAGACCAGCTTTCATAGCAGCGCTGGGGGAGGCAGCAGAGCAATGCGTGGAGGTGTTGGTGACGCGATTGAAGTTTAAACTCCCGGAGGTGCCACAGCAGTCGGCGTCGGGGCTCCGTTCCGGCGACAAGCGGACGCGGGAGGACGAAAGCGAGAATGAGGAGGAGGAGGAAGCGGATGCTACTGTGTTTGAGGAAGGAGAAGAGGTTGCGACGGAGGAAAGGACCAAGCGAGGTAAGAAAGGTGCAGGTATCTCGCCGGATGACCTGGCGCGGGACGAGGACTTGAAGCGACGGATGGACGCGTTCCTGATGCAGAAGGTGGCGGGCTATGCGCCCGCAACCGGAAAAGGTGAAAGCTCTTTCCTCGCTCTGAGGGAGGCGCCTTGCGCGAAGCTGAGGAAGCAGATCGTTGCGGACCCAGTTTCGGGAGAGATGAGGTCGGTGTCAGTTCCGCGCCTGACTAAAGCGCAGTTCTTGGCGCAAAACATGAAGATGGTGGAAAGGATTGAGCCTGAGTCGGAGCGGGAGCACTTTTTGAACTATGTTTCTTGGATTGTGAGCTTGGACAACAGGTATGCGTGGTCGGACCTGTATGATTTTGACACGCAGGTTCGGGATGACATAATTGCGGGAAGGATTGCGTCGTGGGACCCAATACAGTTGGGTTTCCGTTTCCAGTACCAGTTTCTGGAGACCCTGGGGGAGGCGAGCCGGCGTCTTCTTGACGACAAAGGCAGCCGAGGGAAGGGCACTCGTGACACCCGGGACAAAGGTGGAAAAGGTAAAGGGGACCGGAAGGACGCAGTTTGTGACTTCTTTCAACTCGCGCGCGGGTGTAAGAAGGGGAAGGATTGTGGATTTATCCACGCGTGCCGCAAGTGTAAGTCGGCAGCGCACGGGGCGTCGGAATGCGAAAAATGTCTAGCAGTGGTTGAGGAGGAATGGGAGGAGGTACGGGAGCCGGTTTCGCCCGTACCAATGGAACCAGCAGATGGACAGGAGGAGGCAGCGCGGAAGAAGGCGCGCAAGCCGGAGAGGACCTGGACAGCGAAGTTTTTGGCGTTGTTCACCGCAGTGGGGGTATCGCTGGCGTCATACGGCGTGCCGGAGGCAGACCACCGCCAGTATCTGCAGGATGTGGAGGCGGTGGGCGCGGTGGTGTCACCACTGACGCTGCGGGCGGACAGATGGGCGCAGGCAGCCTGGGAGTTGCCGGGCGCGGAAGCCGTGGTTCGGGGGATTGCTACGGGTTTCTCGTGGCAGCAGGCTGAGCCAGAGGAGTTCTTCCGAGTGGAGAACTATGTGCCACCGGAGCACGAGGAGAAAGTCGAGATGAAGCTGCAAGAGGAAGAGGCAGCGGGAAGGATGGTGCGCACAGATGTTGAAAGTGTGCCCGGTGTATCTGCTCTTGGAATTGTGCTGAGAGTTGTGGACGGAAAGGTGAAAGAGAGGATTGTTCACGACCTGTCTAGACCTGTGGGACTGTCAGTGAATGACAATTGTGAGATTGACAAGAGGAGGTTTCAGTCTGTGGAGGAGGCTTTTGGATTGTTGCAGCCATACAGTTTTATGGCTAAGATTGACTTGAAAAGTGCGTACAGATTTGTGGGGATTGCTGCGCCACTGTGGAAGTTCTTGGCGAGTGAGTTCGGAGGAGTGCTGAGGATTGACACGAGGTTTCCGTTTGGGGTAAAAGCTGCCCCGGGGCTCTTCCACGACATAACTCAACTGGTGAAGTTGATGATGCAGAAGAGAGGTTTCCCGGGTATTGTGGTGTATTTAGATGACTTTATTTTGGTGGCTGACTCAGAGGAGGATTGTCAGCGGGGCTTTGAGATGCTGCTGGAGCTTGTTGAGTATTTGGGATTTGAGGTGGCCCCGGAGAAGGTGGAGTCACCTAGACAGGATTTGGTCTTCTTAGGAATTAGATTGCAGTCCAACCACTCAGGACTGGGGATTGTGACGATGAGTGTGGAGGAGAGCCGAGTCCAGAAGGTGGCCTTAGCCTGCAGGGAGATGGCAGTGCTGAAGACAGTGAGAGTGAAGGAGGTGCAGAGATTGGTGGGCCAGTTGATGTTCTGTGCACGGGTAGTGTATGGGGCCAAGATGTTTCTGAGGTCCGGGTATGATTTTATCGGGAGAGCTGGCAAGAGGAGGAGGTTCTATGACACGGTGCCAAGGGACCTCAGCCGGGACTTGATGTGGTTGGCCAAATTGTTGGAGGAGTATAATGGTCAGGCAGTGGTACTAAAACCGAAGGCCTGTAGTGAGAGACTTCTTTGCAGTAGATGCTGCTGGGGAGGAAGCAGTGGACGGAGGAATGGGTGGTTTCTTCGGGGGAAGATGGTTTGCAGTGAAATGGGAGGAGGTGAGGCAGTGGAAGGTGCAGCCTTTTAGCCCTTTCAGAGATGAAGCTTCGAGTCACATTAACTACTTGGAGCTGTTTGTGATTTTCTGGGCCCTGAGGAAGTGGGGACACCTGTTGAGAGGGTGCAAGGTTGTCATGTGGAGTGACAACGAAGCAGCCAGATTGATGACAAGGAACCTGTGGGGGAAGGCAACTTTCATTCCATTGTTGAAGGAGATTTTGTTGCTGACTATCAAACATGATGTGAGGCTGGTGATGAAAAGGATCTCCACCAAGGCCAATGACTTGGCTGATGCCTTGAGCAGGAGCCAAATGGGAAGGTTCCATGACCTGCTGAAGGGGTGGTCCAGGAGGGAGGCCCCGAGGGATCTGGATGATTGGATGGTGCAGGACTGGTTGTGGGACAAAGTTAGGCCACTCGGGCCCTTTGCAGTGGATGCATGCTGTGATGAAGTGGGAGCGAACTCCCGGTGTTTTCGTTGGTGGTCCAAGGAGGACTCTTGTTTGATGAAGCAGTGGAGGGGGCTGAATGTGTACTGCAACCCACCTTTCTCCTTGCTGTGGGAAATTCTGACCCACTTCCTGAGGGAGAAGCGAGCAGCGCCCAACACAACCTCTGCAGTGTTTGTGCTACCCTTCTGGCCCACTGAGAGATTCTGGCTGGAGCTGGTAGTGCCAGCCATTGAGGCTGGGCTGTTTATCATACTTGAGTATATCCCAGAAGACACAGATGTGTTCACCTCACCCAATGGGGTTAGGGGATTGAGAAAGGACTGTGGCCCCACGAGGTGGCCAGTGGTGCTGGTAGCCTGCCCAGTGACAGCCCCGAAGGGGAAGGCATGGAAGAAGATTGGTATGTGACTGACCATGGAGGGGGGAAGAGGGGCAATGCAGAGTATGCAAAGCCCAAGGAATGGCTGAGAGCCAGGTGGAACTTCATCTTGAGTGTTGCTGATGCGGAGAACACAAAGAAGAACCACACGACCGGCCAGAGAGCCTTTGTCAGATTTATGCTAGCCTTCGGAGAAGGACCGGTGGTACCGGTGTCAGATGAGGATCTAGCGATGTTTTATGTATTCCAGTCACAGACTTGCAAAGTATCCACCTTGAAGAGCTATACAGCTGGTGTTAGAAGATTGCACCTAGAGGCGAAGTATGAGTGGGTGCCTGTTAGCCACAGATTCCAAGTAGCTCAGACTATGAGAGGCCTGAAGAGGCTGCTGGGAGATGAAGTAAAACAGAAACTAGCAATTACATTGTATATACTTGCAAGAATGTTTCAAGTAATGGATTTTGATGACTGTAACATGGTAACTTTGTGGGCAGCAATGTTGACTGCTGTGTTGTGCCTGCTTAGAAAAGACAATGTCTGTGTTGGAAAAGTGGAGGCCTTTAATGTTAGGCGGGTCCTTAGAAGAAAGGACTTTGAGATGAGGAATGAGACAGTGTGGGTGACACTAGTGTTCTCGAAAGTGATCCAATTTGAGGAAAGGACACACAGAGTGGCCATGAGGGCCACAGGAGGAATGTTGTGCCCGAAGAGGGCCTTAGCCAAGTGTTTTGAGCTAACCCCGGCAGAGCCGGAGAGCCCGGCTTTCCTGTGGAAGTCAAGGGGCAGGACTGTGCCCATGACACACGGAGTGTTCGTGGGGGAGATGAAGAAGCTGATCCGGAAGATCGGTCTGGACCCGAGTAAATACTCGGGTCACAGTTTTCGGAGGGGGGGGGCCACGGTGGCCTTCAACCTTGGGGTGGACCACCTCTTGATTAAGCTGCAAGGAGACTGGGTCTCCAATGCATACCAGAGGTATGAGCAGCTGACAAAAGCTCGGAGGCTGGAGCTGCCGAAGAGGTTAGCTGCCAGGATGAAACAGATTGAATGTAAGTGGAAGTGCTTGGGTAAGCACAAGGCTGGTAGCAAACAACTTCGGCGGTTGGGTAGCTGAAGCGCCAGCCAGTTGGGAGGAAGGAACTTGCAGAAGCCGTGAGGCCTGCAGTTGGGCTGACTCCTCAGCAACCCTGGTTGCAGACCACCTCCCTGGAAGTCCTCAAAGTCTGTTGTGAAACCAAGGTGCTTCTAAGCACCACCCATGTCTCGGAAATTATTCTCCCTGGGAAGTACTTGTGTAAATAATTGAGAAAATTTATTTTCTAAATTATTTTGGAAGTACGGGGGAGAAAATTTCCGCTTGCAAAAAATGAGCCCGAGGCTCGACGAGGACTTGTGAATTTTTTGCGGATTTTCTCCCGAGGATTTCTCAAGGCAGAGCCGAGCAATCCGCGGGGTCGACTTCTCTGTGTTCTGATTGGCTACGGAGTCACGGGGGAACCGTGACAGTCGAGTCAGATCTGTGTTCAGGCAGAGCCGGAACACAGAGGTGCTTTCTGATTGGTTGAGCTTCATCGGTGTCCATGCGGAGCATGCGACACAGATGACCACTTAGCAACACTTGGGCGGAGCCCGGGAAGATGAAGAGACTTTCGGAGCTTTTGAAATAAGCTGCGACAGTTCACTTCACTTCATTCTGCGAGAACTTCGGGCTCCGAGTCTACCAATTCAAAAAGTTTCCCACACCCGCCCGCCCGGGAGGAAGGAACTTGCAGAAGCCGTGAGGCCTGCAGTTGGGCTGACTCCTCAGCAACCCTGGTTGCAGACCACCTCCCTGGAAGTCCTCAAAGTCTGTTGTGAAACCAAGGTGCTTCTAAGCACCACCCATGACTCGGAAATTATTCTCCCTGGGAAGTACTTCACCGCGTCTTGCGCGGTCTGACGTGTGCGCAGAGTCGCAGACACCGCGCCTTGTGCGGTCTGACGTGTTCGCAGAGTCGCAGACACCGCGCCTTGCGCGATCTGACGTGTGCGCAGAGTCGCAGACACCGCGCCTTGCGCGGTATGACGTGTGCGCAGAGTCGCAGACACCGCGCCTTGTGCGGTCTGACGTGTGCGCGGAGTCGCAGACACCGCGCCTTGCGTGGTCTGACGTGTGCGCAGAGCCGCAGACACCGCGCCTTGTGCGGTCTGACGTGTGCGCAGAGTTCGCAGACACCGCGCCTTGTGCGGTCTGACGTGTGCGCAGAGTCGCAGACACCGCGCCTTGCGCGGTCTGACGTGTGCGCAGAGTCGCAGACACCGCGCCTTGTGCGGTCTGACGTGTGCGCAGAGTCGCAGACACCGCGCCTTGTGCGGTCTAACGTGTGCGCAGAGTCGCAGACACCGCGCCTTGCGCGGTCTGACGTGTGCGCAGAGTCGCAGACACCGCGCCTTGCGCGGTCTGACGTGTGCGCAGAGTCGCAGACACCGCGCCTTGTGCGGTCTGACGTGTGCGCAGCGTCGCAGACACCGCGCCTTGCGCGGTCTGACGTGTGCGCAGAGTCGCAGACACCGCGCCTTGTGCGGTCTGACGTGTGCGCAGAGTCGCAGACACCGCGCCTTGTTCGGTCTGACGTGTGCGCAGAGGCGCAGACACCGAGCCTTGTGCGGTCTGCCGTGTGCGCAGAGTCGCAGACACCGCGCCTTGTGCGGTCTGACGTGTGCGCAGAGTCGCAGACACCGCGTCTTGCGCGGTCTGACGTGTGCGCAGAGTCGCAGACACCGCGCCTTGTGCGGTCTGACGTGTTCGCAGAGTCGCAGACACCGCGCCTTGCGCGGTCCGACGTGTGCGCAGAGTCGCAGACACCGCGCCTTGCGCGGTCTGACGTGTGCGCGGAGTCGCAGACACCGCGCCTTGTGCGGTCTGACGTGTGCGCGGAGTTGCAGACACCGCGCCTTGCGCGGTCTGACGTGTGCGCAGAGTCGCAGACACCGCGTCTTGTGCGGTCTGACGTGTGCGCAGCGTTGCAGACACCGCGCCTTGTGCGGTCTGACGTGTGCGCGGAGTTGCAGACACCGCGCCTTGCGCGGTCTGACGTGTGCGCAAAGTCGCAGACACCGCGTCTTGCGCGGTCTGACGTGTGCGCAGAGTCGCAGACACCGCGCCTTGCGCGGTCTGCCGTGTGCGCAGAGTCGCAGACAGCGCGCCTTGTGCGATCTGACGTGTGCGCAGAGTCGCAGACACCGAGCCTTGTGCGGTCTGCCGTGTGCGCAGAGTCGCAGACACCGCGCCTTGTGCGGTCTGACGTGTGCGCAGAGTCGCAGACACCGCGCCTTGTGCGGTCTAACGTATGCGCAGAGTCGCAGACACCGCGCCTTGTGCGGTCTGACGTGTTCGCAGAGTCGCAGACACCGCGCCTTGCGCGATCTGACGTGTGCGCTGAGTCGCAGACACCGCGCCTTGTGCGGTCTGACGTGTGCGCAGAGTCGCGGACACCGCGCCTTGCGCGGTCTGACGTGTGCGCAGAGTCGCAGACACCGAGCCTTATGCGATCTGACGTGTGCGCAGAGTCGCAGACACCGCGCCTTGCGCGGTCTGACGTGTGCGCAGAGTCGCAGACACCGCGCCTTGTGCGGTCTGACGTGTGCGCAGAGTCGCAGACACCGCGCCTTGTTCGGTCTGACGTGTGCGCAGAGGCGCAGACACCGAGCCTTGTGCGGTCTGCCGTGTGCGCAGAGTCGCAGACACCGCGCCTTGTGCGGTCTGACGTGTGCGCAGAGTCGCAGACACCGCGTCTTGCGCGGTCTGACGTGTGCGCAGAGTCGCAGACACCGCGCCTTGTGCGGTCTGACGTGTTCGCAGAGTCGCAGACACCGCGCCTTGCGCGGTCCGACGTGTGCGCAGAGTCGCAGACACCGCGCCTTGCGCGGTCTGACGTGTGCGCGGAGTCGCAGACACCGCGCCTTGTGCGGTCTGACGTGTGCGCAGAGTCGCAGACACCGCGCCTTGCGCGGTCTGACGTGTGCGCAGAGTCGCAGACACCGCGCCTTGTGCGGTCTGACGTGTGCGCAGAGTCGCAGACACCGCGCCTTCCGCGCCTTGCGCGGTCTAACGTGTGCGCAGAGTCGCAGACACCGCGCCTTGTGCGGTCTGACGTGTGCGCAGAGTCGCAGACACCGCGTCTTGCGCGGTCTGACGTGTGCGCAGAGTCGCAGACACCGCGCCTTGTGCGGTCTGACGTGTGCGCAGAGTCGCAGACACCGCGCCTTGCGCGGTCTGACGTGTGCGCAGAGTCGCAGACACCGCGCCTTGTGCGGTCTGACGTGTGCGCAGAGTCGCAGACACCGCGCCTTGTGCGGTCTGACGTGTGCGCAGCGTCGCAGACACCGCGCCTTGCGTGGTCTGACGTGTGCGCAGAGTCGCAGACACCGCGCCTTGCGCGGTCTGACGTGTGCGCAGAGTCGCAGACACCGCGCCTTATGCGATCTGACGTGTGCGCAGAGTTGAAGACACCGAGCCTTGTGCGGTCTGACGTGTGCGCAGAGTTATTCGTCTCCTGCAATCATCACAAGTGAACACGACTGCAAGATGTGGATAACAATTTCATTAGAATTAAATTGTTACCGTCAGCTAGCTGGGGTACCCCCCTTCAGAGTCTGTCAGGTGCTCTGTGCTACATGCTGACTACTGGCAAGCGAGGCTGGTCCACATCTGTCCGAGTCCGTTCACAACAAGTCTCTTCTCACTCTAGATTGCCATTTGGTGAAACTGTGGCTCTCTCTCTGCAGTGGTGACAATGGAAGCTTCCACGGAGCTGCTAGCTAGCAGGCTGCAAGCAGGTTCTCTGAAGGATCTCCGAAGGTTCTCCGCTGCTTCAGCTGGTCTTGATGAGCACCTACGGACCGGGTCAATCAAGTGGTCCAGCTGAGCCCGAAGCTTCCACACACCCGGCACCCCCACCAACAATCCCAGAGCCACTTGTCAAGGGTAGGGAGGGAGGGGAAGAAAAAGCTGAACGGTGCTATGCACCTGAGGGCGTGAAGTGAGAAAACTGGCTGTAACGATGTTACAGTCAGTTTATGCAACTCCCTCACAGCCGATGCCTCGGCTGTGTGCTGATCGGGCCTAGCGGCCCGATCGGGCCTGAGCAGGGTCCCTGGGTCCCTAGATCTAACGATCAGGGAGCCTCCTGGCGATCAGGCCCTGCAGATCTAACGATCTGCAGGGGGCGCGAATCGGGAGCCGAGTTCGCGCCCCCCCCGGCAGCTAGCGCTGCCAGATGGCGGGCCATCTCTCCCCCCAGTGGACAGGCCGGCTGGGGGGGGCTGTGATCCGATTGCAGGCGGATAACCGAAATTATAGTGCCAATAATTTTGGATTATTCGTCTCCTGCAATCATCACAAGTGAACACGACTGCAAGATGTGGATAACAATTTCATTAGAATTAAATTGTTACCGTCAGCTAGCTGGGGTACCCCCCTTCAGAGTCTGTCAGGTGCTCTGTGCTACATGCTGACTACTGGCAAGCGAGGCTGGTCCACATCTGTCCGAGTCCATTCACAACAAGTCTCTTCTCACTCTAGATTGCCATTTGGTGAAACTGTGGCTCTCTCTCTGCAGTGGTGACAATGGAAGCTTCCACGGAGCTGCTAGCTAGCAGGCTGCAAGCAGGTTCTCTGAAGGATCTCCGAAGGTTCTCCGCTGCTTCAGCTGGTCTTGATGAGCACCTACGGACCGGGTCAATCAAGTGGTCCAGCTGAGCCCGAAGCTTCCACACACCCAACTCGGGCTGGCCCCTAACGGTGGCCACACAGGCCTTGATGAACACCTACGGACCGGGTCAATCAAGGGGGCAACACAGACTAGCACTAACGCGCCGTCGCCTGTCTAGCCTAACGGCTAGGCCCTGCCCTAGGGAAACACTGCAGCACTGAGACAGCACACCCAACCCCTCGGCAAGCACACTAGAGCAAGAGAGGGCCACGGGTGAAGCACGCACGTGGAGGCCTAGCGGCCAGCTCGGTGTGCTGCGGTGGCCGCAGCGGCGCCCTCGGCCATCGCTGAGGGGAGGAGCAGCTGCTGCTCCCGGCCGAGGTCGATGTACAGCTTGTAGCAGTCCGAGGCCCAGTCACCGTGGGCCTGGATAAGGTGGCCCGGCACCGCCAGCCCGGAGGCCGCCGTCGCCCCGCCCCGCCGGAAGGAGTGCCCCGAGTAGGCCTTCGGGTCCAGGCCCGCCCGCTCCGCCAGCTTGCGGAAGGTGCTCACAAAGAAGGAGTGGGTGAGGGGCTTGAGGCGGCCCTTTGCGTCCTCGATGCAGAAGAGGGGGCCGTCCTCCCCGAGCCCCGGGCCCTCCATGACCCGCTGGAGCGAGGTCACCGGGCAGAGAGGGGAGCCCGGCACGTGGCGCATCTGCACGTGGTGGTAGCGCTCGCCCGCCTGAATGGTCTTCGAGTGCCTCACTCTGATGTCGGCTGAGGCGCCGTCGGGGAAGGTCACGTCCGACCGCACCAAGTGCCCTCGCGGGTTCCACGCCTCCGCCTTCTCGACGGACACGTTGTCCTTTCTGAAGAAACAGAAGAAGCAAGTGTCCATGGCTGCAAAGACCACATTCTCGTTGAAGTTGTGGGGGTTGAGCACCCCCGCGATGAGGAGAAGCTCCTCGAACCCCATCGGCATCACCTGCTTGGACGGTGTGTCCCACCGTCGCCCACAGCCCTGCAGGACGGCATGCACCGCCCACCTCTGCCGCACCGGGACCCACTCGAAGCCGAGCTGCACGTGGAGTGCTCGCACCCCCGAAGTGTACTTCTTGGCCGTGTCGGGCTTCACCGCCCGCTCGGTGACCATGTACGCCACCCAATCTGCCAGCACCGCATCCTCCGCTGGCAGCATCTTGTCCAAGAAGCCTCTGGCCCTGCCTGAGATGCAGAATGACACCCAGCTCCTCACACCGGTGGAGTAGGCTGTCTGGGTGTTGAGGGCGAAGCACTCCGACTGCAGGGTGACAGTACGGGCCCGCAGGGTGTCGAGGAAGACCTCTGCTCACCCCGTGACCCCCGTGAGCTCGGTGTCAGTCCAGCTCACCTCACAGGGGGGGCAATGCACCACAATGACAGGCCAGTCAGTGGTGCCCCAGAAGGTGCGACCCCCGCCTTCAGGTGAGGGGGCAGTGAACAGGGCGCTGTTGCGCTCCCATCGGCGCACAATCCTGAACACCCCTGGCAGGGACACCACCAGCTCGAAGCCCGGGTTTCCGGGCCACCACGGGACCAGGAAGGTGGCGGAAGTGCCCCGCTGCGCCCTCCGTTTGCAACGGAGGAAGTTGCGCACGATGTCGATGAAGTCGGAGAACGGCAGGTTGCCCCAGGCGTTGTGGCCGGAGAAGTCCATAATCCGTGCGTCGTCCTCCTTGGTCCAGCCCACTCTGCAGAAAGAGTTGGCCCCGTTCTCCGAGACGCAGCAGTCCACCGTGAAGGGCCCCAGCTGCACATCCAGCGGGTGCCAGAGGGTAGGAATGAGCATCCAGTCGTCACGGTCCTCGATCCACACCAGCCGCTGCTTGTCCGCCTCGAACCTCGCCCGAAAGTCCTCAACCCGATCACGGGAGAGGAGGTCCGCGTAGATGTTGTCCTCCGAGGAAATGTACACGGGGCGAAGGCGGACATCATGCTGAACACACACGTAGAAGAGCTGGCGGAGCAGAGGAATGTAGGCGGCCGGTCCCCACCACTTCTCCACCTGGCCGATGACGCAGTTGTTGTCGATGCGGATCACAACGGTCTTGCCCGTGATGTACTTGCCCCACAGCACAACGGCCCAGAAGACGGTGAAGAGCTCGAGGTAGCCGATGTCGTAGCTCTCCGGGCAGTCTGGCCTGAAAGGGAAGTAGGGCTCCTGGGGCTGGCAGATCAGCCAAGCCCATGTCACCGCGAACCACCTGCGGTCCAGCACCGCGCCCATGCCCTTACCCGTGGATGCATCGGAGGAGAACCACTCCCACTTGATCTCCACCCGGTCCAAACGGACCTTGCGTCCGTTGTACAGGCGGATGACCGTGACGATCACCTTCAGGTCCTGCACGACCTTGTCAGTCAGGCGAAGGTACCTCCCCCTGGCCTGGGCCAGGAGGGCGTGGGCGTAGCGGGTGTAAAGGGAGAGCCCGTACACCACCTGCCCGCAGAAGGCCAGGAGCCCAAGCAGCCCCTCCATGAGTGTGCGGGGCACCTGGGAGCCCGCAAGAGCCCCCAGCCTGCGGATGTCAGCAATCTTCTGCTGCACCACCAGAATGCGGTCCTCGGAGATGCTGGCTGTGCACTGGTTGCCCTCGGTGGAGAGCAGAATGCCTAGGAACTCCATGGCCTGAAATGGCCCCTCACACTTGTCATCGTTGACCTCGAAGCCCAGGAAGGTTACGAACTCTCTGAGGAGCAACAGAAACTCAGAAACGACCTTTTTGCTACCAATCAACAGGAAGTCATCTAAGTACCCCACAATCGAGGCACCCTGTGCCTTCATCCACCGCACAATCCCCCGGGTAAACCTCATGAAGATGCCCGGCATGGCGGAGTTGCCGAAGGGCGCTCTGGTGTCCGCCAGCACCTCCTCATCCCACTCAAAGACGTGGGCAATCCAGTACATGGCCGCCACTGGGACGGAGCGGTAGGCCGCGGTGAGATCGAGCTTGGCCATCCACAGGCCTGGGCGCAACAGGGCGTAGGCATCCTTGATGGAAGAGAACTTCTCCTTCTCCAAGTCAATCCTCGAGTTCACTCCCACATCCTCGGGTCGGGAGTAATCCCACACCGGTCTGAACTTGATGACGCCCTTCCGCTCCTTGGCGACCACGCCCACAGCGGAGATGCCCTGAATGCTCCACTCCATCTTGACCATCACGACGTTGCCCGCGGCCCTCTCCTTGCGGATCTCCTTGTCCATGGCTTCCCAATGCTCAGCGGGCACGTAGTTCTCCACCGTGTAAAAGGTGTCCTCCGGAACCGACTTGAAGGGGAATCCAACCCCACAAGCTGCACCTCGTACCAGAAAGACCTTGTCGGGGTCCGTCTTAAAGGCAGCCGCCATCCTGCAGGCGTTGGCTGTCATGTTCGGCACCGAAGCTCCCGCATCCCGTAGCTCCGAGATGAACTCCTGCCACTGAGTCACTGATGTACCTGCAGCTGCGAGTGACACGGTGGTAGTGTCCTGCCACAGCTTTCTCAGCAGAGGTGGCCAAAGCTTGGAAGCCGTGACGGGAGCGGGCATCGGCCCAATGTCTACCTCCCCTGCGACAAAGGAAGACTCATGGCAAGGTTGACCGGCTTCATCCCACACCTTTGAGAAGGAATGGGTCGCCGTCGGCAACGGCATCGCGCCCGCAACGTCGGCTGGTAGAGCAACTCTCCCCGGAGAGGCTCGCCGTGCCACTTTGGCCGGCATGTCATCATGTGAACTCCTCCTCGGAGGGCTCACCTGCGGCTGCCTACGGGGAGAAGGCCTTCTGCATGCGGGCACAAGTGCCCCTCGTGCCAAAGTACTATCCCCGCGACAACCGCGGTCCACCACTAGCACCTCAGTGCCTACCTCTCCCGCCCCTGCGGCACTCCCATTGCTGTCATGTGCCTTCACCACCCGAGCCACAGCAATCTCGGGTGGCAGGCTGCCATCTCACTTAACCGTGCACGCCTGTTGGGCGTGCTTGCCCCCACACTTCGAGCAAACGTGTGGGCGGGGGCAGTCAGGAGTAGAACACCCCTTGGTTTTGTTGAAGTTCCAGCAGTGCTCGCCCTTGAACGTCCTGGGCTTGA
>LGRX02027226.1:0-26094 GCA_001247695.2 Cymbomonas tetramitiformis
TGGGGTATACTTGTAAGCACCTTGTTGGATGGCAGTTCCGATGCTATTAGAACGCTTATTGGGCGTGCCGCTGCCCGGGGTAGCGCAGGCTTGTGAGGCTGGCGGCCACGAGGCTCGGGAAGAGCGTCGTGAACGGGGCCTCCGCAGGTGCGCGCATCGCGGATCTTCAACACGCCACGTGGCGGAATAATCCTGAAAGAGGGATTCGTCGGAGCGTGTGCATCGTGCGGGGCTCGTGAAGGGTTTTCCACGGATCGATGATTTAGGCATTTTCGTTGGCGCCTATTTGTCAAATACGGCCGCGGCAAGACATGATTTGGTCCAGGTCATTGCGCGAGCTAGCAACCGGTCTGGTATCATGGCCGGGCGCAACAGCACAAGCTTAGCATGCTTACATGGCCACTAGAAGACTGCCGGATGCACTCATTTATTATAAGACACCATATTCTAAATTCGGCAATATATTCGTAATCCGTGCTATAATAATGCCTGTTGAGTTATTCTCATTCATTTATTTTGGAGCCGAAATTAACAATTTAGGCTTTCTTACTTTCAGTCGGATGCCGACGCTGGATTCACGAGATATGTATCCTTGCATCACGCACGTGCCGCACACACTCTGTGCAGATGCAGGCTGCGAGCCTATGACGCACTGCTGTGTGCGTGTGGATGACTGCGAGCACGGCGAGGTGGTGCTTTTTCTCAACAGGTGGGCTGTGTGGTGGATTGATCACTCCCGTGAGCTCCTATTGGGCCGAAACGAATCTCAAGGGCTACCCTTATCTCGGGACGACATCCACGGGTAGGACTGTCAGCCACGGCGCGTGCGCGTCCCCGCACCCGAACACGCTGCGTAGGCTTTTGGAACGGCCAGTGCTCTCCGCTTTGCATACGCTGGTTCTGGGGTTGTTCATACAGACCAGCCTCTTGAAAGCCTCGGAGGAGACCTGAGACATCGAGATGTATTACACTAGGTTGCACGAAGACACGTGGCATCTCATCAGCTGTACGCTTCCTGCAGCCGGTTCCAGTGCGTTTGCCGCAGCAGCGCTACCAATGATGACGTGTTGTCGCTGGGACGGCAGCCAGCTGGTGCACCCATGGTCACCATCAGATCTCAGGACTAGGGTTCCGTAACAGGGACCGGACCCCAGGTTGGGACAGCACGGAATGCAGGTCGAGTGTGCAGCACCCTCGGAGGTAGCGCTTGGAGGAAGGTCCTTGGCATGATGGGGCCGCAGGTGAGGATAGGTGGCTACAGACGCAGTCAGCCGGCAGTGGCTCACATTCTGCAGTCAGGCGCCAGCAGAGTTCGCGGTCCTGGTTTCCTCGGAGAGTCGCTCCAGGATGCCCTCCGCGGTGTGGGCCGGCAGGCGGAGCTCGTGTGGAGCATGGCGACTCAGGTGAAAACGCGGTGGTCGTATTTAGCAGCAGCTTGGGGGCTGGCTCGAGCGGCTGATGGTCAGCTACAGTATGGTGCTTTCAGTGGGCACCTGGAACAGTCGGTTCTGGTAGCTCGGTGGCGCGCGCGGGCTCTCGACCTTCGCGGAGCCCCAACGTGTGAAATCTTTCGATGCCCAGCGGGGGCATACAGTCCAGCCATGTGGAAATCCCTCGTCCATTAGTCTCGTAAGTTTTCATAGGCTGTCGGCCCGAGTGCGCGCGATGGCGTCCGGGCCTTGTCTGGAGGGCGAAAGCATCGTGGTGGGTTGGGCTGCTGGGGGTGGCGGTGATGCATACAGTCGTGATGCCGCGAGTGCCTCGTCCTCCTCTGCTTTCCAAAGAGGCCATGCAGCAGCCTTGGCGGTTGCCTGTGCGCCTGTTGCTGTTTCAGGTGTGTTCTCATTCGCTGATCAGGCCGCAGCCTCAGGCGTTGAACTTTCCCCAGAATGAAAACGATGCGAACGAACGAAACATCCGGGGCTCGTGGGATGAAATGGCATTTGGACTTTGCTGGATTTGATACGGCTGCTGCTGCCTGACGCCGTGCTGGGCTGTCCGAAGCGCAGCTGATTGGTTGGCGGTAGCTCGGCGTGGTCAGTCCAGATGAAGTTGGTTGCCAGGCCACGGGTCGAGCCATACACTCCGAGCTATTTACAAGCAGCCAGGGAGTGTTTTTCTTGGAGCCGCACCATGCCAGCCACTCATGGGAGAGGCGGCGTTTTGTCTCTGTAGTGGGGGAGTATAGATGGAACGATTGCAGCCGACACCAGGCACTACCCCTTCGGCACAAGAATGTACGTGCCTGGTTATGGCTGGGGAGTGGTAGAAGACAGAGGAGGTGCAATTCAGGTAGATACCTCCGTGAATTATGCACCCTGCTGTGAATAGCTGTTGCGTACTAAGTAAATGTCTGCATATGGAGCTGGCAATTATTGTGGGTGGAGGTATGATTGGAATCAGATATCGCTTCAATGTAGACTTCGACATCCGGTGTCTGATAAATTAATGATGTGCACGCCGTGGCACTCTCATCTCTTGACCGACAATTGTGACTGCTGAAAGTGTCGGCTTCGTGGTGCAGGGCGTTTCACGGGTGGACTTGTATCACAACAACCATAGCAAGGCCCTGGAATGGGGTAGGCAAAAAGTCCGTGTACATGTAGAATTTCAGGCCTGATTGCCGCAAACAACGAGTGCGATGGATGCAAGGACTACATTCTTTCTACGCTCCCGTGGCTGTGGCAGCACTTAGAGAATGCGCTGCTTCTATCAAGAGCACTGTCCAGGATAAACCGCGTTCTTGATAACATTGAAACCACCGGCTTGGTGCTCTCGTAGACATGTTAATCATTCAGCATAAAATGCATATTTCGAAAGGGGGAAATGCCATGATAAAATTCGGAAACAGATTATCGCCGTGTCCATTAAGGACACGTCACCAGAGAACTAGATCGTTCACATCCCATATGTCTAGTTGTCAAAAATGGGGAAATTCGAAGGTGTGGGTGAGCGACCTTTACTGTTTTACAGGAGCAAATTAGCATAACGCAGATAGAATTGTCGATGCCCTTTGAGACGCCCGTATTATTTAAGGCCCTTCCTGCCCCTCGAGGAGCATTGATGGCGATCAGGAGAAGGCCTACGTCAAGCTTGTGGAAAGCATCATGGCGTTTCGTCCGTTGGCGAGCTGATGAGACTGCATCACGCGAGTCTGCGTCACATCTGCATGCCAACGCCGATCATCAGATTCAACGAATCTACGTTATTGACAGTGGGGCAAAACTAAGGATGCGAGTCCTGAAAATATCCGGATCTGACGCACATAATGCTCCGATACGAAATTCGGACGATAACCTGATTTTTTTAGAGAACCTGGAAGGTATGTGACGTGTTAGTCGTCATGTACGTGTAAGTCGCACTCCGTGCTTACTTTCGGATGTCTTTTTCGCTTATTGGTAAATGCCAGTGTTTTGAAGTTCTGAATAATACATGCTGTCGTCTCTGCACAATCACCGTCGAATATACATTAGCTATAGCATGATGAAATCTGTCAAACGGATTTCTGGTGCGCATACTATTTTAGTAGCCTGAAACCGTTGTATCAATAACCCATTATTCTTTGAGGTTTGGCTTTGAGCAACCCACCGTTGACACACCAAGCCTTGCACACTGTAATACACAAGTCTAGACATCCTCCTCAACAAATTTCAGTGTATCGCTGGCATCATCGTTATTGTTAATATACATCACACCAGTTGTGTACATCATCGCTACACGCCTGCGCTTGGTGCACCACGAATCGAAGATGGTTTTTGCTTACTCTCCAGCAAGCTCTTCTGAGACAGGTTATTTGTGCAACCCAATTTAGTTATTGACTAGCATGCCAATATGACTCTCACATGTAGATATTAAAAAACACCATGCAAGACAAATTTGAGTAGGAATATACTACGTTCGATCGGTCAAAGTATTCCGTTACTCGCAACGAAATCTCTGCTAACGTACGGGGAATTTTTTGGAAAAAAGCGCTTCCCCTCTTCGTACGGATATTCGGAAACGTATATCGATGATGGACAATTGCTATGGTCCATCAAAATTTAATGATGCAGGTCATATACCACACCCAATTTGATTCTCGAATATTCAATTACCACACGATATGCCCCTGCGCGAACCTGTAAGAAGGGGGGGGGAGTCTTGGTGACGACCCACCGCATAAATCGGTTTTATGTTAGTATCCTCGATATGTGCGGTTATATACAAACTTACACAGCATGCTTTTCAGAATGAAAAAACAATTCATCACCTTCGAATTTTCAATACTCGAGAACGGCAGACATTTGGATCGTTCCTTTTGGATCGTTTTGATACACTTAAACGTATTACAATTTAATAAACAATATGGCTCACGACTTTTACTGGGTTTGTCGCAAGTGTGCCGAGGTTGTCAAGCAAGTCGGAAATATGTTGCCGTATCTTGCTGATTGTCGACTTTAATTGTAATAGTAAATCTTTCGAAAAACGATGTATCAAATTACAAGCATAATCAATACCTTAGTTTAGCGGAGACCAATGTACTACAGCAACACGCGAAAATGGATAGTTGATTGAGTAATCCCCGGTGGGTCAGAAACATAAATGACAAACAAGAAGGCGAAGATGAATTCGATATGGCATGGAAGCCATTAAGAAACATCTATAATACAACTGCATAGGAAGCCGTGCTTTTTTTAAAGCGATAACAACTTCATACGGTACTATGCTACCGCCTTGATCTGTGCATTATAAATAATGGCAACAGTCTTTTGATATCGCCGTTCTACGTTCGATGATGATTGATATTCGTGGTAAGCATATTGTCGCACACGTCATCAAACAACAATGCATGTATTGGGTGCCGGATATCCGTGCCCGTCATCTTCGAACAAAATACATATCCTATCTGAGCCATGGAAGTCATGTTTAAATTGGAGCCCGCGGAATTTTAGTGGTTTCAAATTATTTTCCCAATCAGCCTCACGGAGCCGTGAGCCCTGTCTGAGACAGTCACGGTTGGACCCTTTCAAGAGAGCCGACATCCAGTCACAGAGTACAAGTGGGATTTCGAACAGACACGAACTCAGCTATGTTCTTTTGCACTTTCGAGTAAAATGAATTCACGGAATATTTCTGTGTGGGCACACTGCGAATTATTCTCATCATATTTTCCCTAGATCAATCTCGGGTGTTTAGGAAGCACATGTGATGGCTGGAGGAAAAGACAGCCAGCCGGCGAAAGCCGAGGTCGAACCAGGGGGTTCTGACAAAACCGAACCACTCAGTCAGCCGTTACTATAACAGGACTGGGTGAAAACAATGTTGCTGCTGCAGCAACAGTACCAGCAGCATTTAGCACAGCAGGGCGCCGTGATGACTGTGGTGATGAAACACTTTGATGCGAAGGAGGCAATAAGTGACATCGCAGGGTCCTTTGCTACCACGAAGGACGACAAGGAGCTGGCGCGACGGCAGAAACTCCCGTACTGTCCCTACAGTGACAGTGACCCTTACCCACCCCGTCCCGCGACACTGGAGTGTGCCTTTTGGCATTAGATCTAGTATGCAAAACGAAATCGTGTAAACATGTTGCATTACAGCTGCCATTTGGGTGTATCCTTAAATGTCGGCATGCAAGATGAATTATTGCCTGATGGAATCAGTCTTTAAATGCACTTGTCCGCTAGAGAATGTGACTAGTGTGCCATACAGGCAACATCAACATATAACTAACCGTATGATTCATCGAGCTCTGCTCTGAATATGTTCGGAAACTATGAATTCATCCCTGCCACTGCAAATATGATTTGAGGGGAAATCGATTGTGGTATTCTGACAGCATGGAATAGGCAGATGGCGGAGTCCGCCTCTCGGGGTAGGGCGGCAGCCCGGTGGCACCAGACGCGGGCGACTGCACAGATATATACATCAACACACGCCGAAGGTCGCTAAAGTTTTCCCCGCCGCAGTGGAGTGTGCGGCTGTCAAATATGATGCAATCGCCCTTGCGTATCGTTCCTCGAATGCTGGGGGAGCTGGCCAGCAAATCGATGTGGGATTGGTGCTCGATCCCGCAAAGTGCTGTATGAGCAGCGACGTTGTTTGTTGCGGGAATCAGGCATGTTGGCCCCATAACGTCCGTCACGTCCTATACAAGGCAGTGAAAGCACCACCCACATCCAACCGCGACAAATTATGCTCCAAAGAGGATCTTTGTGCAGCTTCCACTTGCCCTTACTCAGCCAAGTCAGCCAAGTCAGCCAAGTCAGCCAAGTCAGCCAAATCAGCCAAGTCAGCCAAATCAGCAGGATCATGACGCGCTTTGAAACTGATGTTTTACAAGACCACACATAAAGAAAGATATCTCATCGAGCAAATATTTTTAATGGCAAGGCAATCACAAGGGAAGCTAATGCACGCGCCCACTCCCAGACTTCCAGAACGTGTTTGGGAATCTCCCAGGTTGCAACACAGTTCTCAAGCAGGTGCGCAGGACTGCGTCGCCACGTATGCAGGTTGACTTCCCGCAAGGTGTGACACCACCGGGGCCGCCTGTCTGACTTCGTGACGACAGCATGCAATGTGTGCAAACTCCGATCGGACAGACTGTTGAGGCCTCGCTCACCTGTAACGCTATAAATGACGCTATAAATGAGGTGTAGATGGGCTTCTCATCCGCGTCCCCCGTGCACACCGTGTCGGGATGCACGGGTTGTCTCAGGGCGCCGGGGGTGCTCGCGATCACCCCGAGCTCACACAGGAGGGCACTATCTCCGGACGCCCCCAAAAGAATGGAGGCCAGCCCACTCGACAACGCATCTTGCACTGCGGAAAGTGTAACCCCTTCGAGAGGCTGTTTCAAGTCATACCTGATGCACCCCGCGCCCCCTTCCCATCGCTGATGACGAGGTGGCACTTATCAGGAGATAATCAAACTTTGCAGATGACCCACATGCCGCCGGCCGACCTTTTGCCTCAAATTCATTCCCATTGGTGGCATAGCACCTCATTCACCCTCAGCCCCCGTGCTCTGCCCACTGCTTCCAAACAGGGCATTGCCCGAGGCGTCTCAGGTGGGGAGAATTAAGGGTCAGGATGAAATCCCGCCTACGTCTCTGTCATCCGGAGCGCATCACGAACTATAATTAACTTGGGGCACAAAGCCTTATTGCACTGGCATGCGGTAAATATCTTAGCTATGAATCGATCATTGGCACCACTGACAGCATGACTCACAATGATGAAAAATCCTGTGAGCCGGCGGCCATTTCCCAAGCGAACAACCTGCCCACAACACCCTACCTAATAGCCTCTCCACATCCCATAAACCGATCTTTCCTCAGCACCTTGCGGTCTCCCCCGCCTCTGAACACCAAAGTCTGTCACCGTTCCCTCACGCCGCGGTCGCCCTTTGCTGCGCACAGCCTATTCCTGCGCATGCTGTTGACCGCCTTCCTCTCAGCACCCTACCAGGCTCCCTTCAGCGCCCTTTCTTTAGAACTATGGCCACCATCCTTCCCTCAGCGCCACCAATGCCCTCCCCTCATAACCCTATCCAACGCGCTGCCGTAGGCACATCGCACACTGACCTCCCCACGCCCCTGAGGAAAGGCCGATGGAAAAGGTATTTCGGGCAGCTCAATAAGCCACGCAGGAAGAGAGATGCATCAGGTGCTGAGGGGAGAGAGGTGGGCAAGGTGCAGAGGGGAAGGTGGGCGGTGGGGCACTGATAGAAGGTCATGGGTTGGGGTTGCTTCATTGGAGAATGGTGCGAAAAGCGGTAAGGCTCACAGCCACCTCGGCTAGCCTCACGGGACGCTAAGTGGTGAGGCTTAGCGTCCGGTCCACCCCCCTCACGGCAGCGACACGTCCAGCGCATATCTCGTAGCCTCCCGCCCAGAGCCTTACCTCAACTGCCCGCCCGGCGCCCTCCCCCAAGTGTCCCGCCGAATCACCATATCCTCGCCAGCCCGCCCAGCGCCATCCCCCTCAAAATCCGCCCGGCGCCCTCCACAGAACGTCCCCGCATAGCCCTTCACTCAACAGCCCGCCCAGCGCCCACCCCAGAACCTCCGCCCTTCACTCTTTCAATCACCCCCAGCCCACCCAACGCCCTCCCCAGAACCTCCCGTCCATAGCCCTTCACTCAACAGCCCACCCAGCGCCCTCCCAGAACGTCCCGCCCTTCCTTGTCACTCAACAGCCACCCCGCGCCCTCCCAGACGTCCCACCCTTCACCCATCACTCAACAGCCCACTCAGCGCCCTCCCAGAACGTCCCACCCTTCACTCATTCACTCAACAGCCCACCCCGCGCCCTCCCCCAGAACGTCCCACCCTTCTGTCCACTCAACAGCCCACCGCCCTCCCCAGAACGTCCCGCCCTTCACCCATTCACTCAACAGCCCGCTCTGCGCCCTCCCCCGAACGGCCTTGTAGCACCCTTGTAGCAGCCCTCGCCGCGAGAGTGGACGACTCCGCCTCCTCGCTGGGTGTGAAGCGCGAGGGTTACCGCGACGGAGCTCCGCCGAGAAACGCCGTCTCGCTTCGACGCCGGTCCACCTCCGCGATCCTGTAGTCGACGTCCGCCAAAAGTGCGTCGCACAGTTCTTCCCGGAGCACTCCCGGGAGATAAACGCAGCCGTCGCTCAAGAGGGTGGCGAGTGCCTGCCCTTGTTCCTCCCGGGGATGATAGGGGTTGCCGATGGGTGTGCTGGTGGGTCGCATAAGCTGCTCCTCCAGGGAAGAGACTTGCAACCGCGCCAACTCTGCGATTGAGCCAGAATGCACCGCTGAGTCCAGTGCATTACTTTGCTGAATCATAAGTTATGTGCAACGGCGTTTTTTTGGGCAATCCTCACAAGACAGGTGAAATGTGCATGCACCTCGCTGCAAAAATGGTCGTGCTTCTTTCCTAACGGAAAAACTCCCTTCGAAACGCGTGGACAGCAAAATACCTTTCGGACTCTTTATCGGTGCTTGATTGTTCGTTGAAACCGACCTTGTCATTATTCGCTTCCTGCCAGCCGCAACAACGGCTCCAATTTGCTTATGCGATGCCGCTCCGAGACTGAGAGCGAGTGGAAAGTATCGCCAAAGGCAAGTCGAAATCAGAATGATGTAGTGCAAAATTAGTGAAATCCTCAAGAGATGTTCATTTTGACTCGCAGCAAAAGGGAAGGTGGAAGGCGAAAACGGTCCACATTTTGAACTGAGAACATCGGTGCGTATTCCTTTAGCACACCTGCACTGCGAGCCTCGTGCCTCGAAGCGACGAACTTCCTGTCGGCGCTGAAATAATGGAGGGGAAGTAGAGCTGCTGCGTAGCGTTCGATACAGCTGCATGACTGACAACTGAGTACTTTGTCTCGAACAACCTGAAACGCTTCTTCGCTCACACCTAAACATGTCACGAAGAAAGCTGTTCAGTTTCGGTGTTGCTGACCTCTCTTGAGTATCACTGCTTTACGTGAAAGACACATATGTGCGCCGTATGCTTTGAACGTATAATCGCAACCGGTGGTGGTAACCCTCAATTTGAAACCCAATAATTCAACAGTCTTCGGGCTTCTCGCTCTTCTCCCTGAGTGGGAAAGAGTGAAGATGCACCATGCCGACTCACCTTCACAATTTATTGCGCTTACAAGTCAATAGTTTTTTGAACGAGTCGGCCCCCGGCTACGCAGAGATGAAATATGCCTACACGCTACTCGCGCCTGACGTGAGGGGCCACAATTGTTGTTGCTCGTCGAAAAACTGCATCGTAGATGGTTGAAAACCGACGTCAAACATCTACATGAGCTCCCAGCTTGAGCTTTAAACTGAGAACTCTCGTCTGTACACGTGTGCAGTAGAGTGTCGATGTCGGTGTATCTATATCTGAAATCTCTTGCTACACACGATATTGCACATAACCGATAACGAAAAACGAATTTACGATTTCAACGATACCACACACCTGAGACGAAAGTCAAAGTGGCAAACCGATCGATAACCAAGTGGACACACACGATCCTCGTTTTTCAGTTTTACCAGCCAATGGGAGAGTGCCATGTGAGTGACACCAAAACGAGTACTCATCGCGGGGGTTTTATCGCACGGTGATACTGAGACGAAACTCATCATTTTTTCATGAGAAAAACGCAGCCGATAATTCGAATGCATGCCTTCACAGCGCAAAACCGATCGACTGTCCGAGTGCGTCCTCCATAATCACGTGGAACTGACGTCAGCGTTGTTCCTGTCCTCCGCGGTCTTCGAACCTGTCCTCGGTGCCTTGACATGTGAGAGTGTCCACTGTAGGCCTGTGAGGCCCGTCCTTAAATCTGGTTTGGGTAAAATGAAAATTCGTCGCGTCGCGTAACTTTTGATCGCAGCGATTTGATTGGTTGGAAAACTGTAAAGCGCTACGCAAAAGTTACGCAAGAGCGTCGCGTCGCGGAGATGTTATTACGATTATCTTTTGCGTAGCATGCTACGCAGAGATAATTTGTCCAACATTTACGCGACGCGACGCTCTTGCGTCGCGTCTTTTGGTTCCACGTAGGCAAAATTTGAAAACTGTTCGTCAGATCAAATCGGAGATAAAAAAAATGGACGCTTCTTGGATATGCGACGCAAGTGTACGCTCCACGTAGGCAGGTGCGACGCCTTGGAGAGGACATTCCTCCCGCGAAAGGCGTCTTTGGAAACCTCCAGCCGTGGAACATTTCCTTCAGGGATTCTTTGACTTTATTACTAGCGCCTTGATATTCCTTAGCATTATGGCCACCTCTGCAACATCTCCTTCCACTGCTGACGAACCTGTTTCCCAGGCATCTCCTTTGAATAGCATTCCCACGAAAGAACCCGTTGAGTCCCCTCATACTGTCGCTGAAGAACTTGTGACTCCCATTAAACCTACCCCCCCAACCTCGAATGAAAACAGTCCTACACCCACACGAGTGTTGCGCTCTTCTCCTGCAGCTGAACGCGTTCTCCCTCCTTCCTCGAAACCCAATCCCAACCCACAATACGTGAATCCTTTTCCTGGGCGTTCCGATTCTAAAAAACAAAAGCCCAACTCCATCCCTCCTCCTCGCAGCGCATCTGGCAAGGTATTAACTAAGGCCCAAATTGCCCAAATTGAAGCTGATAGGAAAGCTAAATTAGCCGCCAAGGCTCGCGAGCGCAGAGTTCAAGCCAAGCTTCAAGAGCCACCACCCAACGGCCCAGCCCCAAAACGAAAAGTCTCCACTCGTTCACAACCCAATGTTGATACAACTTTACCCCAACCAACAGTTATTGAACTGGAAAGTGATGGCGCTGATCACATAGTGAGTGAATGGGACGCGCTAAACGATGAGGATATGGAAGATGAGGTTGAGGAAGAAGAGGAATGCGCAGCCCCTGGTCCCACCTCCCCTTTTTGGTGTTTTCCATGTCGTAAAGAACATAAAACTAAGCAGCCCACTTTCAACGTCAGCGAGAAGATTAGACTAGCTTCGATCCTCGTACTTCCATCGCTACGTACCACTGTTGATAGGCTTTTCGACACCCACTCAATGGGTATTTTAGACGGCCCCAACCTTCGCAACGTGTGGGACATTATCGCCGACGAATTTAACAATAGTCAGACGCGCGTTGCTTTGGCTGAACCCTTTGATTCTTCTTTCGACAGCATTCATTTCTCTCGCATCAACCCAAACGAGATCTTTCACACTAGGCCAGCCGTTACCTTAAAAAGTTGTTTTGGTGACATGCGTCCTTTGCTTTCCATTCTGAAAGCCAACTATTCCAGGAGTGGCGAAAACGAGCCTGAGAGGTGGAAGTACATGAACTCCCTCAAGGGCAAAGCGTGCGATATTGGTGTTTATTATTGGTGGCTTGTAATGGAGGGGGCTGGCTTCGCCTCTCGTGTTGTTAAGGGGTTAACACACTATTCGATGAAAATGACATTATCATATGTCATTTTTGGATTTATATATATTTCATAAAAATCAGGGTTTAGTGATATTTATGCGCGAAATAGGGATACATAAAGGCGACAAGCTAGAAAAGTGCAGTATGCGTACAATGAAAACACCGAAATATGCACACATGTATCATTCTTTATTCAAATGTTTACGAGCAGAGTACTTTTCACCCTATACCGTCGAGGCATGACTGATACTATCAGTCAGGGCGGTCGACAAATCCTACTAATTTATTCAGCATTCTCTTCTGCCTCATCTTCTTCTAACTCTTCTTCCTCAGATTCGGCAGTGGCTGCTTCCTTTCCCTTCGCCGTCGGTTCGCTCTTCGTCTTGGGCTCCGTCTCGGCCTTTTGATCGGGCTCGGCGTCGAAATTGGTCAGCCGTTGCTGCGCAGAGCTGACCATGTACTGGTCGTGGTCGAAGCCGATCGCGTTCATACCACACCTCATGGCGGCCATGGACGTCGAGCCGACGCCGCAGCAAGCGTCGAGAATCCAGTTGAGTGGATGGCCGTTCTCATCCGTCTTGCCCGGATTGTCACCGAGCATGTGGCACTGGATCAGCTCCATCAACAGTGCTAGGGGTTTCTGATGGTTATTCACGACTTTGCCCTCGCGTTTGAACATCTGGTGCACAACCGGGAAGCCGCGCAAAAGTGACGCGCGGCTGTAACGTTCACCATCCCCCAAATCAAAGTTGAACATCCACTCCGGCTTTTTAGAAGACTCCCCCTGGGCATCGCTTTTTACATGGTACCCCAGGACGCCACATTCAACGTCATTGTAGCGTACGGACTTGTTGGGGTTCATGTGCACGTTCGCCTTGTGCCAGAAGAACCGCTCCGCGCGGCCGGAGCAGTAATTGTCAATCACCTCCAGGAAATCGTTTTGTTGGGCGAAACCGCAAAAAATAGCGACTGTCCATGCCGGGGAGGTGGTCTTGGCGTTGAAAGACTCCAGGAACGGTTGCACCTCCTTCTTGGTCATCGCGTCGGGAGTCTTCTCCTTGTCAAGTTCGTAATTGCAGTCGATGATCGTCCCCGTGAAGGGCAGTCTCGGGACGTCCTTCATATCGTTCATGCTGCCCTTGACGATCTTCCAACGAGGTAGCATCGGCACGTTCTCCTGATGTGTGGGCTCGTCGTCCTCCAGACCTGCCTCTCCAGCAACCTTAGCCTCCGGCCCGTCGGTCCGCGCCTCCCGATAGAGTTTGATGTCGACTTTCACCTCGATCTGTTGCAAGCCTTGGATGTGAGCCGCGCTTGGTGCCTGCGCTTCTTTGAGATTCGCCCGCGCGTTCTCGACGTAATTCAAGATCGCGTGCGGAACTTCCCCAGCCCCCCCCCGGCGCGCTCCCCCCTGAGTTGAAGGTAAGCAGCCGATCAACGACTCGATTTTCTCTTGGGAGCTCCAGTAGAGGGTGAACTCGTCCTTGAATTCGTCCCAGGTTTCCAATCCCGCCGCGGACACCAAGTGCTTCTGCACCATGCGTTCCTTCTTGAACTGGCTTATCATCAGGCCCCCCTCTTTTACTGACAAGTCCTTGTTAATAATCTGGCGCAGATAAGTGTCCACCTTGTCGAACTCCGCCTCTCCCGCCAAGCCGCCCAAGTTAATCCAGAACGTCATACCCATGGATTTGGCATTGTGAAGAAACTGAGCTTCTTCCACCAAAATGCCTGCCCCTCTAGACGAGCCCGCTCCGTGGTCCCCGCCTCCTCGTTGCACCTCGTCTTCTATCTGTAAGTAAAAAAAACATTTTTAGCATGTCTTAAAATATAGAAAAGGATGCTTTGGGAGGGAGAGCACTGTTTGAAGCAGAAGTAAAAAGTAATTTACCTGTCGGTTGGAGGTGCCCTTTTTGCCAGATTTCTTGGCGGGTCCCTTAGCGGGCGAAGATGAGGCCTTGCGCTTTTTGGTCTTCGAAGCCAAAGGGTTTTTCATGCCCTTCAGGTCAAACCTTCTGTAAGCCTCCATGATGCTAACGCAGAGGGCCCACGTCTGCGGCCGGAAATTGGCAATTGTCCAGTGCATGAAGTAGTGGTTGATTTGCACGCCGCCGAGCACTTGATGCTTGGACATCGCTACTTCCTTCACATGCGTCTCCATCGACTTGTTCAAGTGAGACATTACGGGGTACCAATCTGTGACCCGATCGAGGTGAGCGTCGATGTCATCGTTCAGCACCGTCAACGTCATCTCTACCACAGGGTCTCCCTCAGGGTTTTCCTCGTTCTCAAACGTCCCCCGTTTCTCCATGTACTGGAATCCCTGGGGATATTTCTCGGGATCCGG
This sequence comes from Cymbomonas tetramitiformis, assembly GCA_001247695.2. Lineage (NCBI taxonomy): Eukaryota > Viridiplantae > Chlorophyta > Pyramimonadophyceae > Pyramimonadales > Pyramimonadaceae > Cymbomonas > Cymbomonas tetramitiformis. The sequence continues at coordinate 14,227 of LGRX02027226.1, forward strand.
GACTGAAAATCCATGCTCTGATTCGAATTCCGCCATTTTTTTCACCAACCCTCCGTCCTCGTAATACCCAGGTTGATAAGGGGTACCCCGTTCGGTGTCCTCGGGGACGCTGGCGACGAACTCGGAGATCAACGCTTCTCGGTAAACCTTGTACACGACCCCATGCTTTTCGAAAAGGGTCGAACGAAGCCCTTGCATGAACTGAGTGTTGTCTTTGCCTTTCTGCTTCTGGTCGATCATGTTTTGCATCTCGCCTAAGAACCGAATCATGTCAGGCGTGAGACCGATGTAGATCTTGCTCTCGAAGTACTGAAAGGCTATCTCCGCCGGGATTTCCTCGTGACACTCGTCGGTGGCTTGATAACAGTGCTGGTGCCCAAAAACCTTGCCGCTGTATCCTCCCTCAGAGCTTTTTTCAGGGAGAATTCGGCACGGGTTTTGACATCGTCGATCGCAACAAGACCCGCATTAAAAGGGGCCCACGGGTTCTCCTTCCTGCTGGACTTGATCTCGTTCACCCAGCCCCTCTCTTGATCCCGGCATGCCTCGTACCCCGTCGCGTGGTACAGGCATTTGATGGGGAGACGAAACACACTCCCTTGCTCCGCCGCCTCGTCGAAATCCATCGGATTCGGCCACCGGTGCTCCATCTCGATTTGCTTGCACAGCTCTGCTTTCTCCTCATATTCCATCTTCGATGCATGCTCCACTTTCAGCTTAGCGTGCCACCCACATGCAGCCACCTCGGCCGCCTTCCTTGCCTCAGATGGGGTGGCCACTTGAGACATATCCACATTAGCGCCAGCTCCAGTAAACGCTCTAGAGCCACCAGGTCCTTGAAGGGCACGTTGGGCAGCAAGCTCCACTGCCGTTCTCCTGGCAGCCTGGGACAAGACGAAACTGTTCATTAGCTAATGAACGCCTTCCAGCCCGATAAGGGCTAAAGGCGCGCGTTTCGAGGAGGAAAGCGTTCATTAGCTAATGAACGCCTTCCGCCCCCTACAGATCTGCAACCCTTGGGAAAGCTTTCCATAGGCATGTCATCCCTGTGCCTACCCTATGCCCGCCCTTGGGAACGCTCGGGAAAATCAGGAAATATTTTCCAAAGGCTTGGAAAGTTTTCCATAGGGTATTTCCATAGGGATACCCCCTTTTGGAGTTTCCATAGGGTTTCTATAGGGCTGTATGCCTATGGAAAAGGACGTTCCATAGGCATGGAAGGCCGTATAATCACCCTATGGAAAAGTAAACATTTCCATAGGATGACTATAGGCATAACCAGGACTATGGAAAACCCTATGGAAAATGTAAACCCTTCCATAGGGCGGCTATAGGCATAGGGGGCCGATGGAAAGCCCTATGGAAAATATAACTTTCCCATACGCTTTCCATAGGCATGTCCAAGGGCGGGCGTAGGGCGGGCGTACGGATAGCGCACCTATGGAAAATTAGCGTATACTATGAGTTTTCCACAAGGTTTTCCATACGGCGGGCATAAGGATAGTACGCCTATGGAAATGTACAATTCGCCCTGCGTATTCTCGGGAATAAAGTCGTAATTCCATAGGGCCTTCCATAGGGATGCCATAGGTATGGTAGGCCTATGGAAACGTATAATTCACTCTGCGTATTCTCGGGAATATCAACGTAATTCCATAGGGCTTTCCATAGGGCCCCCATAGGGATAGTATACCTATGGAAATATACAATTCATTCTGCGTATTCTCGGTCAATAAAGACGTAATTCCATAGGGGTTTCCATAGGGTCGGCTATAGGGATAACACAGGGTGAGCATGCCGTAGGTATACTCCTGATACAGGTGGAAAAGTCTATACCTATAGTATCCATATGGAATACGTTTCCACACGTATACCGTACGTATGGAAATAACGTTCCATAGGTATAGCCAGCCTATGGAATGAGCTTTCCCAGGGGTGAGCCACCCAGTGGAAAAGTCTTCCGTAGGTATATCATCCGTATGGAAACATGTTTCCCAAGGGATACCGTACCTGTGAAAGGGTTTCCATAGGTATAACCATTCAGGTTTCATAGGGTGAGCATAGGGTGATGATTCATGATATATCCAGACTTTCCATAGGGCTTTTACTACATATATACATATTAATATACAGAATAATTCCATCTATGAAATGAACAAGTTATTCGTCATGTAAGTCGCCCACAAAATCTACATGCCTATCTAGTATGAGCATCATCTTGTCTTTATCATATCTCCATGGTGGATCATTGAAACCGAGTTTGTACTCGCCGAGATAATATACCAACCTATTTGCATCGGGTCGTCCAGCTGGAATTCTCTTGGTCGTGATGAACCGGTCAAAGTTCCATGGAATGGGTACAATGCACACCAAGCACTCAATCTCAAATGCTTGGATGAAAACCTCGGAAAGGTCCCATGGCAAGTCCGACCTCAACATCATATTGTTCGCCACGGTATCTTGAAATGCTGCCTTCAATGGAAACCATCTTACTTTGAGGAAAACCAATTGTTTCCTGCCAATCGGGATGCTATAAATTTTCAGAAGCTCGCCGTACCTGCAACACATACTTTCCAAAGGGTGAGCATAGGGTGGGCACGGGGTGGACATAGGGCGGCTATAGGGCGGACACAGAGTGGGAAAGCTTAACTCGTAATCATAGGGAGGGTGTAGGGTGGTCGTAGGGTGGGCACAGGGTGAGCATACGCATGATCTATGATATATGTTACGGTATAGGGATGTTGTAGGGCGAACACAGGGTAGGCATAGGGCCAATATAGGGCGAACATAGGGTGGGCATCGGATGAACGACCTGTCTTCATGGGCATTCAATCCATTTACTGGGGTATCAAAGATTGCCTTTATGTATCGTTGACAGGTGGTGAGGTGGCAGTCGGCGGATCGCGTACGAAAAGTGTCTCTTCCGACTTTCACGTGCTGACTCTTCATCACACCGTCCATATAGACATAACAACGCTCCTTGGTACTCAAAGGACGACATTCCCTCGTCAACCGGTTCAACCGCCATGTCTCCAGATCTTGGATGACGGGTCGTGGCATGATCCGCCGTTCTCTCTTACTCAATCGCTTCCATTCAGCGAGTTTGGTGTCAAAGTCGTTTTGCAGGAGCTGGGCCCATGGGAAATTCGTGCGCATATACTTCCGTATACCTTTTATGTCACCTGTGGGTGATCAATGGGTGGGCATAAGATGGTTACGAATTTCAAAGGGTGGGCATAGGGTAGGCATAGGAGGGTGAGCACAGGGATGGAATATTTCTTTTCAGCTCCAAGGGTGGGCATAGGGCGGGCATATGGCGGGAAAGATTTCCATTGGGTGGGCACAGGGCGGACATCTACTGCAAAGGCATCTAAGGCACTGCGTACCTTCATCCAAGGTTATCGGTGTTTGCTTGCCAATCACCTCCACTCGTCGCTTTTGTGGCCCAGTGTATGGTGCAACCTTCTCATTAGATATTGAAGCATATATGCCACGGATTAGCATCAGCTGTTTTTCTAGCATCTGACCTGCGACATACATAACACATAAACAAACGTACAGTGCAGCCAGACGTTTCCATACCTATGTTTCCCCTATGGAAGGAGCTTTCCATAGGCACGCTATACGTACGGAACCGATACATAGTAAAGGCATAGGGTAAACATAGGGTGGGCATAAGGTGGGCATAGGGCGGGAAACTTTGAGATTCCCATTCCCTATGGTGATCACAGGGATAGCATAGGGCGGACGTAGGGTGAACATAGGGCGAGCCTAGGTATACATACCGTTCATGATGCTGGCTACTGGCTGCGATCGAGTTTTGACTGACTCCTTGCATTTCCCATAGAATGACTCCCACGGAAATAACCATGTTCCATGCGCAGGTCCTGGCAGTTCGATATGCCGAGGCAAATGTCGCAAAATATGCGTAGTTATATTCCAATCTTCAGGTGAAAACTCCTTCTCCCATCGGTCCATTAGAGCTTCAACCCGTTTATGCAGACGGTCCTCGGAGATGATGTGGTTTGAGACTATCTCACGCACCACTACGACGAACTCCCCAACAAAGGACGAGAATTTCGGATGATGCAAATCTCCCAATGCGTCTGGCCAAGCTGCGATTGCGCTCATGAAGCCGCAAGTTATGAAGACAATCCCCACGGCGGCCTTCAGTTTTCTTGGCTCTCTTGTGCTCGCGCTGAACTCCATGCCCTTAGTTACCACGTTGCCCCAATTCCGATCGACTTTTGATTTCTTGTACCACTTAATCGCAATAGAACGAATGTCCTCATCCAGACCCCATGGTACATCGAGTTCTGCAAAAACAGAAAAGAACAGCAGTCACTGTCATGCATTATTTGACAATCGCCAAGTTCCAAGGGTGGGTATAGGGTGGCTATAGGTCGGGCGCAGGGTGGGCATAGGGATGGAATGTTTCTCTGCAGTTCCAAGGGTGGGTATAGGGTGGGCATATCGTGGGCACAGGGTGAGCACAGGGATGGAATGCGTTTTCCCAGTTCCAAGGGTGGGTATAGGGAGGGCATAGGGCGAGCACAGGGATGGAATGAAATCCCGAGATTGTTACATACCAGCAAAATGTTCTTCCAAGGTTTTCTCCACCTCGTTCTCGTCCACAGGTTCAGGTAGCCACTCCGGGTGCACATGGTGATTTTCAGCATATCTAAGGCATTTAATATTCCAGTTGCACTGAAAATAGCACATGTCATCCTATATTCCAAGTTATGAAGTTCGTGCATGATATCCGGGAAGTAGTCCTTTGTCACGGAAAAGTGTGGCAACAAAGAAAGTGCACACGGCCCTTTGATGCCCGTTCTACTATAAATCTCTCGAAGCTGAGCAGCAGTGTACAACCCAGAATCTGCGCAACTTGCATTTCTGGCCTGCAGCAATCGTACGTCCTCTTCGGTGCGGAGAGGTGCAGAACCTGTGAGGACAGTTGTCACATTCGTCATCCCATTCGTTTTCATAGGGTGGGCATAGGGCGATCACAGGGCTAGCATAGGGCGGCCATAGGGCGAGCATAGGGTGGGAAACCTGAATTGGTTATCTCAGGGACGGTATAGGGATGCTATAGCGGTGTCACAGGGTGGGCATAGGGTGGGAATAGGCTGGACTACCTTTGAAAATTGTTTTATTCAAACAGCTTGTTCCCCAGGTCTCGCCGGTAATGTTGCAGAACATGCAGGCTTTAGAAGCGGAATTTCCTCCAACTCGATTGGCAATTTCCGTTATGCCCCCCGTGCCATAGTCAGCAACAACACACGTGAGCATGCATCGTAACTGGAAGATTTCCTTTTTTCTTGAATCAAACGCTCGGACACCAACATTCCACATGTCGAGCAACTCGTCCACCAAGAACTTGTAGTAAATCTGAGCATTACTCGGTTTATCCTCGATTATTCCGTATACCAATAGAAACTCGTACTTGGCTCGATACTCAGCAGGCAGATTTAAGATTTGGAACGTTATTGGGGTGATTGAGGACGTGACCGCCGTGGAATCGTTATGAGGATTCACTCCATCGGCACACATGAATAAGGAGATGTTCCGTGGCTCCGTAAAGAAGCCCGGCTGCTCGACATACACCTTATTTCTCCAGAAGGTCGACTCTGCGATTGAAACCGAGCAACGAAACTTATCATTTAAGGTGAGGAACACAATTACACTTTCTGGAATAATAAATGGATTTTGGGCATAGGATAAGCATAGGGTGGTCATAGGGTGGGCATAGGGCGAACATAGGGTGGGCATAGGGTCAACATAGGATGCAAGGCAATTGTGAATTGGGCATAGGGTGAGCATAGGGTGGACATAGGGTGATCATAGGGATGTTATAGCGTGGACATAGGGTGATCATAGGGATGTTATAGGGTGGGCATAGGGTGAGCATGTGGGAGGGATACACTTACGATGAAACGTAGTCACAACCGGCAGATCGTCGTTCTCCGCGGGTGTAGTTATCTTCCATGATACCAAGAGCTCGGCCATCTCTGGTATCAAATATAGCATCGGCAGGAGTTCGTCCAAGCGCCAAAACCTAAATACCTTGTACGGCTTTCCCGGAATAAGCCGTTTGTTACGTCGAGAGCTGGGGTGACACCGAAGTTTGTGGCAATGGAGGCACTGGGTAAGGTTGTCATGCCGGCCCGGAGTGAAGATCATGCATTCATTCCTGCAAACGTCGGCGGTATGGTACGGCAGGGCAAAATCCTTCCACAGAGACAAAGCTTGTTTGAAGGAGGTCGGGAAACCATTTCGTCTTTGATTGCCGATGATGTCAATGTTGCCAATCACCGTTTGCCGCATGAGATTGAAGATTTGATCAAACATGGATTGGGTAGCATTGTGCTCGGATTTCGTTTCCAGCAGATCAATGACAAGACGATGCATTGTTGAAACCTTCTCGGCATAGACGTGATCAACGACCTGTGAAATCACGAGAGGCATCCCCAACTTTACAGGAACTGCAAAAAAAAAAAAGGCATTTCCCTCCGCATGTCCGCCCTATGCTTACCCTATGCCCGCCCTATGCCGGCCCTATGGAAACATCCAATGCTTTCCATAGGCATGCCCACCCAGTGAACCACCTATACCCGCCCTTGGGAATGCTCAGGCCCACCCTATGGAAACATTCCATGGTTTCCCAACCTATGCCCGCCCGACGCTCGCCCTATGCCCACCCACTGGAAACGTCCTATGCTTTCCATAGGCATACGTACCCAGCGCTCTACCTACACCCGCCCATGGGAATGCCTTTTCCCACCCTATGGAAACGTTCAACGATTTCCCAACCTATGCCCACCTGTTGGCATACGTACGCCCACCCTTGGGAAATACAGAAAGAGGGGTACCTCATGGTTATCCATATCCTCATCGTTGGCAGCAGGAATTAGGAGACGGGCACAATGTTCTTCCAGCTTTCTCAAATGATCCTGGAGAATTTCGTCCGCTTCTGCATTGGCATCTTCCATGTCATCATCACCTCCAAGGGAACCACCATCACCACCATTACGGTCACCCCCGTCATCACTTGAAGTATCGTCTTCACTACTACTTTCCCCCATGTATACCGCTCCTTGCCATCTCTTGTATAGCTTCGTATGTCGTTGTATCGTTCGAAGAGGTTTTTCAACTTGTAGTCGGCACACGGTGCAAGGACATGGTGGCATGTCGACCCCGTGGTTGTTTAATACTGGCCCACAACACACCATCCATACCAGCACGCATGACTACTTGGAACCGTTGCTTCCTTTTAACTTTTCATTTGCTAGGCATAGGGTGATCATGAGGTGGTCATAGGGTGGGCGTAGGGTGGGCATAGGCATGGAAACAATACGATGTGTTCCATAGGGCGGTCCGCCCAATGACATCCCTATGGAAGGTGTTCAATACCTTCCATACCATGAACGTAGGGTGGACATAGGGTGGACATAGGGTGGACATACGTTAGGAATGCTGTATTCTGGTTCCATAGGGATGCCCGCCCTATACAACCTATGGGAAAATAACTTGAATTTTCCATAGGGATATTGGGTTGATATTCTATGAACGGTCGAGGTGTTAACCCTGTAATAGTGGCGTCCGTAGGGCTGGAAATAATTACACAGGGATGGAAAACCCCTATGTAAAACCTATGGGAACGCATTTCCATTGGCTTTCCATAGGGCAAAAACCTTTCCATAGGGCACTTTTAAATCCCCTATCTGAAAATCGTATGGAATGGCTCTGGAAAATTTTCCACAGGCCCCAATGGAAATCGTTTCCACAGGGGGATCATAGGTTGGCTCACCCCATTTTCGGGATTCCATAGGTAATTTATAGGGATGGAATCAAAAAAATGAAAAATAGGGCAGGTTAAAACAAGATTTTTTTGGACCCTATAACAACCCTACGCTCGCCCTTGGAAAATGCCTATGGAAAATGCAGAATTACACTGTTAAGGAATGCCACAGAGATCATCCCTATGATAGTGGCGTCCATACCTGTAGAATGGCCTGGAAACAGGTTAAAAAACATCACCAATGTACCATATGGAAAATCCGGAGCCTGTGGAAAAAGTGGTGTGCCCTATGGGAAATCCAGAGCCTATCCCTATCGAAACCCCTATGGAAGACCCCCTACCGCCGCCAAAAACCCCCCAAATAAAATGAGCCTGTTCGATCACCCCCAAGAAAACAAACCATTTGTTCACTGACGAGGGGGGCAAAAAAACAAAATTGCGGCCTGTATGCGCAATTTTGGCTATTAGAGATTTTATTTCTGGAACTTCAAAAAAAATCGGGAAGAACCTGATTTCAAACGAAAATCGAATCGCATTGGGTCCGACAGCGACGACGCGCGCTGATTCCACGCATGACATCGAATTATGAATTCTCAACGGCAATCTCAGACTGGATATGCCATACGTTGACCACAGGGATGGAAATCGTAATACAGGTATGCCCAGGCCGGGACATCCTAATGGAAATCGTGCCACGACGGCGATCGATGGGAGTGTGCAAATAATCGCATGGAAAACCGTACGGAAAGCTAATTAGACCCATAAAACCCCAGGAAAAACCCCAGGTCCCAGCACACGCAGTTGTTTCCCAGTCACCTTCGTTAGTTCTTTACAATCAAAATGGCAAAAACAGCAGCCGCAGAATATGCCAAGAAGAAAGTTGAGAAGACCAAGAAAAGGAAGCCTCCCACACTCTACGACGAAGCCCGCACGAAAAGGGGCAAGAAGTGCCAGCAAGCGCGGGCCATCGCACAGGCCCAGGAGGGGAAGAAGGCCAAAGCCGCAGGCAAAAAACTAGTGAAGGAATGCTTCGGTTCGGACTCTTCGGATTCCGAAGAAGAGGAGGAGGATGACGAGGAGGAGGAGGAGGAGGAGGAGGCCGCTAAGGCGGGACCAGCAGACCAACCGTTGGACTTCGTAAAGTTGATGGAAAACCCGCAGCAGATGGCAGCGATCTTTGCAATGATGCAAAAGGCACAGCAAGGTGTGAAGATCGAGGCGGATCCAGTGGCTAGGCGGCCGTCGGGGGCGACGGACGATGAGGTTTCTTTGATGCAGGCGGACGCCCGGACCCTCATAAGCGAATGGGAGGAAGCCAAAAAACTCCCGGTGGGAGCGTGCAAAGAGGACCTTGGGAAAAAGTTCGTGAAGCTGAAACGAGAAATCGGCAAACAACATATCCCCCCCTGCACTGACAAGCAAGTTCACACGTACCTGGTTGCTCACCTGAGCTATCGCAAGGCCCGCCGCGGAGGAACCGGCCGGTTCAAAATGAATAAGGGTGGGGACATCCGCATATATGGCGGACCGCTCAACGGTCTCACTGTGGAAAACTTCACAGGTCAATCTGTACCCAATGCAGATATCGTCAAGAAGCTCAACAAGTTCACAGACCCTGCAGCGCGGAAGGGCAAGGAGTGGACTACATTGGAGGAGCTCGTCGGCGGAACAATCGTGTGGCCAGAAGTGGATGAGGAAGATCAGGAGGATGAGGATGGGAAGGGGAAGGAGAAGGCTGCTGAGGAGGCTCCTAAGGGGGGAGAGGAGTTCGAAGGTGAAGCTGTCGAGGTACGTAAGCTCTTTGCCTGTGAGGTACACCTATGCTCACCCTGTATTATAGGCAAACTGTAGGTACGGAAGGTATTTTTGCTTTCACCCCCTACTGTCTGTGGGACAGTGCCTGTACTACAGGCATACTATAAGTATGGAAGCTTTCAGCACTTGAATGGTATACTTATGCTTACCCTGTATTATAGGTAGACTATAGGTATGGAAACTTGGGAACTGACTTTATTTTGCTGGGTGTGTGCGCGCACTTGCTCGCAGGCCTCACGTGACTTCGAGCTGCACTGTCCACTGGGTCTCTTCGCCAAACCCCAACAGAGCAGCGAGAAGCTTGACGAGAAGGAGACCGCCAACTTCGAGCAACGCTCAAAGTTCGAGTTGGCGGTGGGGGTGGTGGAAGCACTACCGGGCACCCTTTCCCAAACATTCACGGACCCCCCCCATGAAGGTTCCCGATGGCGTTTACGAGATCTGCCTACTCGGGAACCGTATGCCGACAAAGGCGGACGGCGGGAGCCCGGCTATCAAGTCGTTTATTATGACGTCTTTGTTAAAGCTTCACGTCAAGAAGGATAGCGCGGTGAATGCGGCGGACTTCGCACACACGGAGGAATCGGTGGGGAAACCCAAGTCCGTCCTCTGGGTGGAGGGTCGCCACCTCCGACACAGCCACAAGGCGTCGGAGGTGGTGGCCCTCAAACAAAAGAAGATAAAGGAAGCTGCTTTAAAGGTACGTTAAAGGTTATTTTTTAAGCTTTGGAAAACCAACCAACATGACTTACATTTGCTCCATGGTTTTCCACAGGCGAATGATAAGAAGGATGAGGAAGAAGAAGGCCAGGCTACGCAGGCGGAGTCGGAATGAACAATGGTGAAATAGACTGTTTATGTTGTGAAATAGACTGGAAAAAGAGGTTTATGATGTGAAATAGACTGGAAACAATAGAACAAACGTTATTACGTATTGTGTATTAAGTTGATGACCAGCATTTCATACGTATAGTATCCCTGTATTATCCTTGTACTATACCTGTGGAAATAGTATTAGCATTCCATACGTACAGTATCCCTATACCGCCCCACTACTGTGCCTATGGAAAGTAAATATTAATTAAGTTCCATACGTATAGCATCCCGATATTATCCCTGTATCGTGCCTATGGAAACCATATATATCTACTGGTTCCATACCTATACTATGCCTATAGTAAATAGTTTCCATACGGATAACATACGTAGGGAAAGATGTTTTCCATACCTATAATATACAGTTTTCATACGCATGGTATCCCTGGGGAAAAAGCTTTCCGTAGGTATAGTACACCTGCGGAAAATGCTCTCCATAAGTATAATAACCGTATGGAATATGAAATCCATAGGGCGGGTCACCCTACGGAAAGAGTTTCCATAGGTATACTCCTGATGCTGTTAACGGAATCATACGTATAATATCCGTATGGAATACCTTTCCGTAAGTATACAGCACGTATGGAATTGTGTTTCCATAGGTATAGCCATCCTATGGAACAATCTTTCCCAAAGGTGAGCCACCCAGTGGAAAACCTTTCCATAAGTATGTCGGCCGTATGGAAACCTATTTCCCAAGGGACGCTAAGTGTATGGGCCCGTCTTCCGTACGCATAATGTCCGTATGGAAAGATCTTTCCCAGGGGATACCATACCTGTGGAAAATGTTCCATAGGTATATCGACCGTATGGAAGATTGCTTCCCAAGGGATACTACGCCTATGGAGTTCGCTTCCATAGGTACACCGTCCGTATGGAAACAAGTTTCCCAAGGGGTACCATGCCTGGGGAAAAGATTTCCATAGGTATGACCTATTAGGTTCCATAGGGCCAGCATAGGGATGGAACAGATCCGTGTGTTTTTCCACAGGGTTTTCCATACGACTTTCCATAGGAAGGCTATAGGGATGACATAGGTGCGGAAAGCGCTTGATATTCCAGGACTTTCCATTGGGTTTCCATAGGGTTTTCCATACGATATTTTCCATACGATTCCTTCCATCCCTATGGAAAACGTTCCATAGGTATGGACGCCACAATCATCCCTATGGAATGCCTTGGAAAACCCTATGGAAAGCACAATCACCCTATGGAATGCCATGGAAAATAATGAAAACCTTCCCAAGGGTGAGTATAGGGATGGAAACTCAAAATTTTTGTTTTCGAGATAACCTCCAGTATCCATTTTCCCTTTTCCATAGGGCTTTTCCATAGGGTTTTCACCTGTTTCCATGCCTATGGAAAGCTTTCCCAAG
>LGRX02027227.1:0-38285 GCA_001247695.2 Cymbomonas tetramitiformis
CCTTGGAGCACCGACTCTACAAGGAAGGTCATAGAGGGGACCGAAGAGGTTTGCGACATTGTTAAGGTGGGAACGTCAACCAGCCAGTTCGCCGAGAGTTTGCTTTGTCCCCGACCGGGAGACTCGCATAGGATTGAATGCCTGAAGGGGGAGTGTCCGGATTGCGGGGGTCTTGCTAATTTGCAATTGTGTGCAACGGAACTCACGTCTCAACGGCTTGTGGAATGGAAGTGTTATGAAAACCTAGCAACCGGTCACGTTACCGACGATGGGGAAGCGGTTAAGCGGTTGCAATTTGTGCACAAGAGAACTCCAGTAGGGGAACTGGTGTACAAGTTACAACAACTATTACTTGGGCACGAACCTGGGAAGTCCAAGAACTGCGAATGCCGAGGGAGTTTTGTGCACAACACCGCGGTTGAAGGGAACCCGGGAACATGGGCGATTCGTGAACTTGATGGTTCCGGAACGTGCCCCTTCCTTCGCCCTTATGCCTACCATACTTTCATGGCGCTGCACCAACACCGGCACTATCGACAGTGTGTGGATAATCTACCGTTGGGGCATTGTTGTGTTGTCTTTGACTTTTCGGAGAATCACAAGTTGACCATTCCCCGCGCGGCACAAAGTATGCATTGGGTGCTAAAGCAGGCAACCATTTTGGTGTGTGTGCTATGGCGACACGCATCCTTGGAGGTTGATGGAGTGGAGAGCACCTCCGAAAATCCGGTGATAATCAAGGACTATCTTTACTTTTTGAGCGATGACCGTGTGCACGACCACCACTTTGTTCGGTACATGCGGAAAACGATTATCGAGGACTACTTTGTGGGCCGGGGTTTGGCGAAACCGGTGTTTTTGCACGAGTGGGTTGATGGTAGTGGGTGCCAAAATAAGTGTGCGGCGGGTTTCGCGGATGTTGGGAAGAGTAAGGCGGAGTGGTACTTGGGTGTCCCTTGTCAAAGGAACTTTTTTGAGACGGCACACGCAAAAGGGGAACAAGATGCGGCGGGTGCACATGTGAAACACGCGGCGGCCACAGCCGTGATATCGGAGGGGGACGAGTTCTATGCAAACATAAATTGCGCGCCGGATTTGCACCGGTTCTGTGTTGCACGACTTTCCCGTCCGGCACCCACTACTTATATGAAGAGCAAGGTCACTTTCAATGCGCGGCACTTCTATCTTGTACCCGAAAGTCCCCTACACGAGGAGCCCGGGGGAATGCGCGCGGTTGACCGGACGGGTGAAGCGTATCAGTCGGTTGACGGCACGCTGCGTATGCACAGCGTGCGCGCGGGGGTTGGTGAAGGGCGCCTCCTATTTCGGGACCGCTCTTGCTATTGCGCCCATTGCTATGCGCAATGCACACACCCGGTGCCGGACTCCTCCCGGTGCTTGGAGAAATCTCATGTCGACTCTTGGAGGGAGGTGGAGTTGCGTGCGGCGTCGGGAGCGGAAGCGAGACAAGTGCGCATGATGGTGGAGCGGTATGCGACGGAGGTGAGTTTGGAGGTGCGGCGGGGAAGCGTTTTTGCGGTGCGGGTCGAAGGGGACGCCGCACATTTCTACTACTTGGTCAAGGCCTTGGCCTCAAGCATGCAAGTAGATTGTGAAATGCAAGAGGATGACTATGGTGTCACACACGGTCCTGGCTCCTGGGTGATCTCCGGTCGATACTTTGAATGGAAGGATGAGGGGGAACGGGACGCATACGTTTTGGACACCTCCAAGAAATGCCTCATTCCATGCGAGGCGGTGATAGCGACGGAGGTGCCCTTAATTCGGCAGGGTGCTGAATATTTCATATCGGATCGGACCCATCAGCGCCTGTTAGCGTTGGTATAGATATAAAAGTGATATAGACAAGATGTCCCCCTTATCGTTTGTATTATTGATATGTAGCAATAACCTCGGATTTGATTCCAACAATGTTTTGTATGTACCTTCATATGACATGAATTATTACACTCGCTTTCCCGAGTGCGCATATGCATTCTTGCACCTCTTTATCTCTTCGGGAGATCATAACCCACTCGGTTATTTCCATGTTGGAGAAATGTATACGATTCTTTGTAGAATTTGCATTATCATATTTGTATGGAATCCATATGCACATATAGCGATTTCATACATCCCCGACGCAGTTCACATTCGGAACATTCGGAGAACGTCCCGATACCTTTAGACTACCTCTAATGCTCACCCAAGTGCCCGAAATCTCAAAGTTGAAAAATAGTCAATTTGGAAATTAACATTCTCAATGAGAATAACAAAAACGAATCGGTTTTCATAAATTATTGTCTACTTCACATTTAACGCGCATACGAAAGATTCGGAGAGACGTTTCCACCTCGGGTGGGCACCCAACTGCCCGAAATCTCAGAGTTGAAAAAATAGTCAATTTGGAATATGATATTGTCATACGAAATATGAAAAAATAAGTCATTATATATTCTTAAACCCTCTTTAAAAAAATTATGCGCCTCTACATACTTAAGCTTACCAACTAATTTTGCAACCCATCACTAACTGCTTTGCAGGCGAGTGTTTACTAGCCTCGTGGTCGAAGAGAGTTGTATCCCTCGGGGACGAAGAGGAGGAGGACGCCGAAGAGGAAGAGCCCCTCCGAAAGCGACCTGCTGAGTCGGAGGAGGCCCCCGGGGCTTCTCCCTCCAAAAGCACGAGAGCCCAAAAGGCCAAAAAGGGCATGGAGGATCCTCGCGACAAGGGCAAGGAGGGGGAGGGGGGGGGACATGGAGGCACCCAGTCGGACGAGGAAGACCACGTCAACCTGGCCTCGAGGTATCCAGTGGGGACCGAGGTCTACGTCTACGCCCGCCCTACGGCCGATGACGAGGCCATCAAAGCCCCATTGGAGGAGAAGGAATACTTCACCTCCAACGGGGCTTTAAAACAGGAGGTGCCCCTGTTGGCAGGGAAGGTCACTGTGTGTGACCTTCACCAGTCAGTGGAGCATTGGCACGTATCCGATGAGCTGAAGCTCCGCCCCCTCTTCCTGGGTCTGGAGGTGAGTTTTGCTGCACTTTTTGCCTTTAGGATGCCTTTAGGATACCTTTAGTATGTTATTGGCGTCTTAACGGAATTTGCAGCTGTATTCACTTTCCCCTCTAACTTAAGTTAATCTGGTTTGCCACAGATATCCAAGGCAAACCAACGAACCGGGAACTCAGGTGTCGACGAGTTCGCAGGGAAGGGGGTCACGGCCATCAACACGATTCTGAAAAAAGCCGACCCTTTCCTCAAAAAAGCCCTTGTAAGGGGCAAGGACCTTGAAAAATATTTTTGGGCAGCCTTCCGGGGCAAAAAGAACGTTGTCATGGCTGCTAGTCCCTTGCCCTTAGTCATAGATGCCGCGTACATCCGGTACGGGGCATTAGAGCACGCCTTCGCGGCCCCCCCCGAGGAGGATGCGTGAGGAGGATGCCCCTCACGCGTAAGTACCTTATTGGTAACATTTTTGTAATTATGAATTTTTGTACTTGTGCAAATAAATCAAACTTGTTTCATAGTTTTGTAGCACGTTTGCTTGCATTGTTTCCCAATCTTGTTTTGCTATTGCACACTCCGTCCATAACAATATCAGTATGCCGTTACTATGTCCCAGATAGCATGTCGTTAGGACGCCTTTAGGGTGTCGGTGTTAGTATGTCCTAACGTCGTCCTATTAACATCATAATGGCATCCTAACGCCAGTTATAGTGCATGTGTTAGTATGTCCTAACGTCGTCCTATTAACATCATAATGGCATCCTAACGCCAGTTATAGTGCATGTGTTAGTATGTCCTAACGTCGTCCCACGAGCATCATAATGGCATCCTAACGCCTGTTAATATGCACATGTTAGTATGTCCTAACGTCGTCCTATGAACATCATAACGGCATCCTAAAACCAGTTAAGATGCATGTGTTAGGGGCGTCCTAACGGCATCATATGCACGTACTAACGGGTCGTTAAGACGTATGGAGACGACACAGTTTGTGGGATTGGGGGATTCGAGGATTGGGGGATTGAAAAATCACCATGCAAAATTATTAAATTTGGAAATGCCAAAAAATTGCAAATAATAAAAATCACAGTGTTATTTTTATGAATTGCATGTTTTAGAAATCTGTTTTTTTGTAATCTACATTGTAATTTTACTAAACTTAAGAAATTGTTCAGAATTCCAGAATTTGTGTGTGAGAACAGTGATTTTATAAAAACTATTTTTTCTAAAATAAACCTTGCGTATGTTAAAACCACTTTGTTTTTTCTGTCGTGCGTATATATTTATAAACTTCTCATTTACTCAATTCATTTACATATTTTCCCAATCAATAAAAATTTGGGTAACACTCACGCAGGTACAAATAATACAAAGCTTTTTCTCATATTGCAACAGTTAACAGTTACATACGGTAAGAACTATAATATTTTATGTAATGTATTGTATTTTGTCCCAGTTTCTTGTGCATGCACAACACCTTACGAAACTAGTTACAAAAAGTTCAGGCCACCGCTCTTACGCCTTAGCTCATTTGTGACGACAACGTCTTTTTGCACCACAATAGGTCCATCAGTAGGGGGTCTCGAAATATTGAAATGCGGTGGCATCAGAGCGAACACGCAACGTTTAACTGGACAAAACTGGCACTTATGAGAAACAAATTCTCCAGTACCCAACAACTTTCTCTGACATTGCACTACAACTCGCGGATAATTTGGAGGCAGGATGGGCTGAGCTGCATTGGTGGCCTTGGCAGTTGCACATCCAGCTCTACTCTTTGAGGCAGCACACGTTGCATTCTTCCCAGTTCCTTTTTGCAAAGACCATTCTTTCATCTCTGGGACTCGGTTGTTGCGGTCCGATGTCACAGACTCCAACGCTTCCAAAATAAGGTCCATTTCTGAGGTAGTAAAGCCGGACTGAATGTAAAAAGCATGCCCAGGGGCAAACCCCGCCTTCATGAGTACAAAGCAAATATGCTTGCACCAGTGCAGCATCCAGGACCGCGCACGATGTCCCATTTGATCTTGGAACTCTTTGCAGTCACAAAGTACAAACTTGTTGTGTTCATCCCGAAAATCGTGACCGAAAACCACTTCGTGCTGTGCAGTACGAAAGGCTCCAACAATGAAAGTGCGGTCAAGTACCGCTACATCTTCACCCTGCGGATTGTAATGAGGAGTAGGCTCTTCGACCCTTAGTAATATAAGCTTTTCAGGATTGGAGAATAAAGCCCTCAATAGTTTGGCTTGACCCTTTGTTGTCTTTGAAATGTACTGACAAGGTTTCAAGGTCAGAACAGAGTGGCGTACGCTGTCTTTGTCGGGTGAATGAATCGAAACTTTTTGTAAAAACTCCAACACCATCTCCTCGTTCGCCTCACCCGTTAGCTTGGAAAGTGGTTTCCAGAACAGGTCGAGTGAGCTGTTCAAAGGGTCAGGGTTGACCCTAAACTCGAACACGATCTTGTTTCGAACGACCTTTTGGCGTGCCTCCTTAACCACGGACACAACAGCCTGCAATAAAATAGGCTTGTCATTGGGGACACATAAGTTTAGCTCCGCAGTTTCACATTGTAAACAGACAAAAACCTTTGCAATACCTGCTCTGGGGCTGCAGGCGGTTTTCTTGGCAATGTCCTAGACTTGTCAGCGCGATGGTTTCGGCCTTCACTTGTTGCTGTCTCAGATTCTACCCACGTTTCCCAAACCTTGTCCATGATGTCTCCGGTGTAAGCCTTAGCCCGCTCAGCCGCCGCATAGTTAGCACGTCGCTCTTGGTACAACGAATCCACACGAGGCGTACGACGTTCCTCATGCCCACCCGCACACATGTGTTTCAATTTGGTGGCCTGCGTCAGGAAGCTAATTACTTCAAGTCGTAAAGACTCGGACACAGATTTGTAGGTCCCAAGTGCAACATTGTCCTTGTTGCCCAAAACTTCAGCAAGGTTTGCTGAAGCGTCACGAAAAAGGTGTAGAACACGTTCTCCCTCTCTCGAGTAAAAGTTGAACAAGCCTTTGAGGTCTGCTTGTACATCCTTGCGATCTTGACTCTCGATGAACTCCACCAAATTGCCCCTTGCAGTTACCAGACTTTGTGGCGTGAGTGCTTTCCACCAATTGTGCCAAAGTGAGTTAAAAAGGTTTGCCTTGAAAAACTTGTTCAGTCGTTTGCAGTGTTTACCCAGGTCTTGAGCAATGTGAAAGTCGCAATCTATTTCCAAGCACTTGCCCGTAAGCTCGTCACGGACACGTTCCTTTTTACGCGCTTCTATATTTTTTATCTTCTTGTTATAGTTCATTCGAAGGCCGTTCCAAGGTCCACCTACAAACAGAAACAGTTTCGTCATCGATGACAAAAAGATGAAAGGTAGTTAATTAAACAAGTGCAATGTGTGCTTCGAAAATATTTTCGTCATCGATGACAAAAAATATTTTAGAAGCACATTTATTCAAGTGAAATGCGGGACCTGAAACTTGTCTGTCATCGATCACGGGAATATTTCATATTGTTAATCTCACATGGTTGAGTTGTGCAACTTGATGTTTTAGTCCCCCACTCCCCCACTTTACAGTCCCCCACTCCCCCAACTTGTGAAAACAGGTTGAAGCACTAGATAAAAAAGAACTACCTGCTGCGTCACGAACAAAACCACCAGGACGGAATTCTATACGACCATCTGGAAAATATTGGAGATAATGATGAAACTCTTCATGTTCTCTTGCATAAGTTTCACAAGCGTAGTCCACCGCACCCCACATTGCAGCCTCGTCGTCGCCACGTTCACCAAAGGGCAAAGTGTTTACCGCTAGTTTTACTAAACCAAGTTGAGGAATTACGGCACATATTTTTTCCACGACACGTTGCTTTTGTGTTTTGTGGCTGCCGTCTGAGTAGGCGAACTGGCCCTTGAATGGAGGTTTGCCCAAGTGTCGGTCCATTAACAGCATCACCTTGGCAGGAGACCAAGGGATGTCTAAAGGGCAAACGAAGTACAGCAGTGGAGCCCTGCAACGTCACCAAACAGTTTCAAACGAGTATATTAACACAGTTGTAAGTTAAACGAGTGTCGGTGAAGGGTTTACCTGTCGAAAAGTAACGCTCTTAGTCCTAGGTCTTCAAGCCGTGATTTAAGCTGCTTGACTTCCACGTGCGGGTCTTTGTGTGGAGTATATTTTGAACTCTTGCTTCCACTTACCACCTCCCTAAGGGTACGACTGTCCTGCACCGCCTCTGCAATGTTCAGCACGTCTTCCAAGGTGGTGTTTTCTTGACCAGTTAACATCTTGTTGAAGATGTTCGCTGTTGCCCCAATCCGTAATTTTTCGTTGCTAAGCTCTCCAAAACCAGGAAGAGCAGCATCGATCGCAGCTTTAGTAACTTCTGTCGGTGTTTGCTTTGCTTTCTTACTCAAAGCAGTGCAAGTGTGAGACCCTTCATGCTTGAAATAAAGAAGGGTTCCTCCTTCAGGAAGGTCTCCTCGTGCGAGTAGGAGTTTGGCTGCACAAAAAGTGAGAGTCGTTTGTCCAGTGCACTTTTCGCAAACAGGCGTCTCAAACGGCTCGCGCCTCTTATTTACCCCGACGACATGCTTAACCTGGAAAATATTTCAAGGAGTCAAATAATAATAGAATTGCCACAAATAAAGTTGACAAGCCAAGTAGTGTAATTAACGCACCTCTTGCACGTACTTCTTACCGAATATCTTTAAATAGTCACAGTCCGGGTTGTTACAAACAGCTTCACCAAGACAGAAAGCTTTTCTTACGGTGACCTTTGCCTTCAAAGCAGTCCATTTACTTGAAACTTTTGTACAAGTCCATTTCGTAAAGTGTGACCACGACCGATTCACACGAAAATATGGTAGGGTACCAAGTGCGGTTCCACGACAATCACTGGAAGCAGTTTTGTCAAAGTGTGCCCCGTAACTGACTTCGCCATCAACATCAGCTGGGATCGGCTTTGTGAATAAACACCCAGGAGGAAATGTGTCTGCGTACTTGAAAGAACTCTCCTCAAGGTTTACAACTGGTGTTTTCATCAATGAACTTGGAGAGATCATTGTGTGAGGTGAGGGAGTCTCTGGAGAATCTGTTAGATTTATGACTTCAGTTCTAGGCGAACCTTCCGGAGTTCCAACTGGCGAACAAGTCTTTTCGGCTACAAACTCGTTTTCTGGAGTAGCTTGAGGTGAACTGTCCTTTTCGGCTACAAACTCGTTTTCGACAGAATCGTTTTCCTCGTCAGGTAAACAACCAAAAACAACGTAACCGTAAGAAGGGTCAACCCTGTAAAGATCTTCGTCACTTTCAAATTCGTTTCGAGCTGATTTAGACAAAGCTAAGCCGGACTTTGGGTCGAATCCAAAAGCGGCGCAAACCTCTTCATGAATTACAAAAAGTGCACCCAGAACCTTAACAGTTCGAACAGAACGGCACCAACACTCGCCATTTGGGTTGTCCCAAAAGAAATCAACGAACTGTGTTTCCTCGCTCATCTTCAAACCGTTGACAACTATTTTGCGGAAATAAGTGTTGAAGAAGTTATTTAAGGCTGTTTTGAATTTACCGTAAAACTAGTTGCGCACTAAATAAACAGCGCAAAACGCGCGCGCGCGCTAAAGAAAGCGGTGAAGCCAACGTTAATTTATTTTGAACATATTTCATTAAGCATAATATTTTATATAAATCTAAGATCGGAAAGTTTATCTGTAATCGATGACGGAAATATTTTGTTTAGCACATTTATCAAGTTGAATTAGCGTGTTATAAAGTTTTGTGTCATCGATGACGGAAACCTTCGAGTTCTGCACACACTGTCCTCCCTAAAACGTCAAGAATAAACACTTACACAATTTTTTAAAGCAAGAAAATAAGCATATAAAATATATCTGTCCTCAATGACAAAAACTTTTAATATACAAAAGACTGGTAGCTGAATGTAAACTTTACCTACAACTCACAAGTGCATCCAGTACAGAGGTGATGAAAACGTGTTGTGCAGAACTCGCAACAAATATAGCGGTAACGACAATCGATCAGTTGTTCGACAGTCGACCTGGAAAGCGTAAAGTGGTCACGAATGTTTGCAGGGACAATCATCGTTCGCGGTGTAGTCCACTCGTTACCAGCACGGTCGGGAAAGAGTCCTGTGCGCTCCATTAATTCAAATACGATTTGAGACCGTGTGCGACGAATGAAGCGCCACATGGCGACGTTTGAGTCCATTCTCCCATTGTCACGTTCGTCTTCAGTGACGTTTTCCTCTGTCAACAGCCGCCATTGCTCAAGCTGGCAAACACTGCAGCGCAAGTGTCGTAGGCGATGACTTCTAATCATCTCCCTGTCACGAGCTTCTGCAACATTATAATCAACAAACTTGTAAACAGAAGGCATCTTGCTTTAGACTTTTAATCGTTCGGAGTAGTTGTTTAAGTGTTTGCGCGTTTAATGTTTCTTGTCTGCGTTTCTTCTGTTTTTAAGAAAAGTCCGTGCGCGCGTCGTAACCTCGAGTCGGTGAGCTAGGGGTTGTTGGCAATAAAAATAAAAAAATAAAATGAAGAAGTTCGATTTGAATAAAAATATTTTTTATGTCATCGATGACAGTAATATAACAAAGTTCACATTTTACGACAAGAATCTGTGCTCAAAAAACTTTCCGTCATCGATGACGGAAAGTTTTAATATACAAGAAAACTGGTGGCGAATTGCGCAGTCCCCCACTCCTCCATTGTAGAGTCCCCCACTCCCCCATATTTTGTTACGCGTTAAGTTTGCAAATGTGGAGCAAAGCAAGTTATTTTGTCGAACATGCAAAGTTAGAACGCAAGTAAGCCGGTCAAGCAAATAAATCAAGTTAGGCAATTTACTTTCTTTTCATTTCTAAAATATTATTTTACTCTAATGTTGTTCTCTAGTCAACTAGCACTAGTTCTTCTTCTTCAGACCAACTGGTTCTGCAGATTGGACAGGTTGCGGAAGTTTCACAACTATTTAAGTATTTCTCGAAACAGTTTGTGTGGTAGAATGTTGTCTTGCACCAGCACCCAAGACCATTCGTGAACTTTTCCCCCTCTTTGATCTCTTCCTGACACACACAGCAAATCTCTAGTTCTTCTTTTGAACCAGGTAGTAACTTCTCAAGCAGTTCATTAAAAGACAGCTGCGCAAAGTCCCTGCGTGGTTGGTCTCTGTGAAGAAGCTCGGCTCCATGTGTCAAACACGGAGCGTTCTGAAGAAAAGGAAACATCATGGCCAGAATCTCACTGTCATCTTCGTCGTTAATGTCAGTTGCGTACGCTGCGTGCAAGCTTTCTTGGGTGGAAGACATTTTGTTAAACTTTTACTTAAACAAAAAATGAAATATTGTTTTTTTAATAAATAACATTTACGACTAAGTAGCTGAACCCAGTCAGAGAGTCACTGTCACCCGCTTCAGTGAAATTTGTGTCACTGCGCGCGCGAAAAAGTGTCACCGCGCGTGCGACGCTCGACGCGTCAGCGAGGTAAAATTTTCGCTAAGTCAAACTGGGTAACAGGCTGTTGTCGTAAATGTTTTAAAATAGTTACTTCCAAAATAATTTTATTGACCTCTAACTTGAGAAGTAAAATACAGTTCCTTGAATATTTTTGCAACAATGGCTTCAGCTGCTGGGAGAAGGACTCCACTTTTCCAATTGTCTGACGCAAGCAAAAGTAGTACCGAAGACCCTGGCACGATGAGCATCGAGGCGATTTACGCGCGCAGGTTTCTTCGTACTGAGCAACAGTTTCCTTTGAAGGACTGCTCCTTTACGGACAACCCGCGTGGGCACCCTCACAAGGGGGAGGAGTGCATGAAGCGCATTGCGGCGGTTGGGTTCGACCCCACATGCGACATGCTCATGTACGAGACTCCAGGGAAGCAGTAAGTGTTTTTTCTTTCTCCAATTGAGTTGTTTGTTTTTATTTCTTTCGAGTGTTGTCACTAAAAATACCTTTTGAGCAGGACAAAGTGCATGGCAATTGATGACGGCCACGGTAGGAACGAAGGCTTCAAGATTGCCTTTAGTCATGGAGCCACTGTTGCAGGCGAACAAGTCCCTCCTGGTGACAAGCGTTTTACGCAGTGTAAAGTTCAGGTACTTTCCCCTTTCTTCGGGTTTCAACTTTATTTTTTTTACATGTTTACTTTATATATTTCCGTCATCGATGACGGAAATATCTTATAGGTGCAAAAATACAGGTTAGTTTAGCGGCTGTCTGCTGTTTTTGTCATCGATGACGGAAATATTTTATTGTACGTTTCGGAGTTATGTTTTAAAGAGCAAGACGGTTCTTTTTTTTGTGAGTTTACCGTCATCGATGACGGAAACATGTTCTAGAGGCAAAAATACAGTTTATTTTAGCCAGTGTCAGCTGTTCCTGTCATCGATGACGGAAATATTTTATTGAAGGTCTTCACATCTAGTTGTACATTGTTCTTGTACCAGCGTTTGATTCTAACTCGTTGTTTCTTAACAGATATTTTCCAAGGACATTACTCCGCTTGAAATAAACTTTTTGGCTGGGTCTCGCTTGGTTGCTAATGAAAAAGGTTCAAAGACGTACACGTTTTACAGCAAGTTCACGTTCTTCAAACGGCACATGCGGAACTGGCCTTCTCTTCACGGTGGCAAGAAGCCAACTGGTCCTGGGATGAAGGCTGAGCTTGGAGCAATTGACAAAGAAGAGTACACCGAGTATTTTTTCAAGAAGCTAATCAACATCTACGACGTGCTGAAGTTGGACCCTCGCTTGGAGCAGTGTGTTGCAACGAACTGTCAAGCACTAGGACAGTACTCACCTTTCGGATTCGCGAGCCTCTACTCTAACGGGCAGTTGGCTAAGCTCTCTTCAGCACAAAAGGTACAAACCACTTGTACCATTGTATATTTGTTTCAGGCAAGTTGGTTTCTTATAGTATTTTACCTTTCAGGTCAAGGTGTTTGAAGAGACTTGTCTCAACGTGGAGTACTGGAAACCTGGGAAAGATGGCGAGCGACCTCAATGGCTACCAAACAAGAAGACGCAAGACCCCTCGGTTCCTGTAATCTCCTCAGCAAGGACGTTCACAGACCACTGTACAGTCACGAAGTTACGAGAGGATGTCGAGTCTGAGGTGAAGAGCCTTTTAAAGAGGGACAAGCCGACTTACAACGAGACGAATGCGAACGCTTGGTTTGACATGCTTCGAACCGGCAGGTAAACACTTTTGAGTTAACTTCGTGGTATTTTTCACAAAACAAATCTCAAAGTACAACTGATGTTTCAGGCTGGACAACGATCTGTTCTTGTTCGACAACAAGCCTCCAGCCTCCCACACAGCTTGCAGGATGACGGAGGACGAGATTGCCAAGAAGAAGTCAATGCTGGTCGGGAAGTTCAAGAAGGCAGCTGGGTGGAAGGACATCAGTAAGACCGTTCTGTCACCAACTCCATCCAACGTGAGCAACTTGGTTTCTGGAACCAACGTCGAGGATGAGGCCGATGACGCTGCTGACAAGAACGGCGACGAAGATGAGGCTGACAAGAACGAAGACGAAGATGATGCTGACAAGAACGACGACGAAGAAGATTCTGAGAAGGAAGGGGAAGAGGCCGAATATGACATGGAGAGTCACAAGGGAGCCGAAGATGAGCAGGAAGCAGAGTTTGAGGGAGAAGGAGAAGAGGCGCAGACACAGGATCAGCACGCAGGGCTCTGGACTCCAGAGGGTGCTATTCCAACTCAGACTCCCACAAAGTCTGACCCGACGGGCGGACGGACCCCACGGGATCCAGAGCAGCATCGAAGCATCCGTGCGATGCTGGAAACCCCCTACGAGCCTGGAAGTGTAGATCATCTTCTTCATGGTGCGGTCTGTTCGGTTGTGAGGACTGAACCAGTCTCACAAGGGTGCAAGTAACACTTACAGGGAATATGGTACTAGGACCATAGGTTGATATCGGAATGCTTTGTATACTGTCGGATATTTCTTTATACTTAGATGAACTTTCACTGTTTGAAGTTACAAGACACCAGAGGTCAGTGCCAATGTGTAACTAATTCAAAAACTAGCATGAGAGCTTGTTCAGCTCTTTAAGTAGTAACATGTCGACTCGAATTCCCTCAGATCTCATCCGAATTCGACAGTCACAGTGCTCAGTCACTTCATGTTCACATATCCTATGACAGGTCTTGTCATTTGGCATTTGGGCTGCAGCTGCCAGTCATACAATGATCTCTGCTCTGAATTACTGAATGGTCATAGATCTGATGTGGCAAGAACTGGGGCTCTCCTGGTTTCCCTCCAGTTCTGTGTGGCTGTTTGAATATGAAATGGTTCCCACCATTTCTGGGATGGTTTCCACCAATTCTCTCAACCTTCAAAACTCACTTTCGGGTCAGGCATTTCTGTCAGTCATTTCTGTCAGACCTCTCGTCATCTGGTCATATAAATGCCTGTCATTGGTGACTGTCATAGTACCCGTCACTCGTCATTCTGACACGCCGTCATTCTGTCTCGTGACTTACCCTAGCACAACTCTCCCCCC
Organism: Cymbomonas tetramitiformis; assembly: GCA_001247695.2. Taxonomy (NCBI): domain Eukaryota; kingdom Viridiplantae; phylum Chlorophyta; class Pyramimonadophyceae; order Pyramimonadales; family Pyramimonadaceae; genus Cymbomonas; species Cymbomonas tetramitiformis. The sequence goes on from LGRX02027227.1 coordinate 13,569, forward strand.
CTTTTAGGCGCGCGCTTACGTCCTCGCTAGCGTCTAGTGTTCGCCTGTATTTACATTGTCTGGGGATCAACAAACATGCACAGTGAAGCTGGCTGCTAAGCCTCGGGTTCTCGGGTCCCGTGCCCCTCAGTCCTTGGGTCTGAGTCCCCCTAGCTTCTAAGCCTCGGGTTCTTGGGTCCCGTGCCCCTCAGTCCTTGGGTCTGAGTCCCCTTCCGCGCTGGAGGTTTCCCGAGGCTCCGTCCCCGAATTACGCTGCCAACGCTTAAACGGTTCTGTCGCCCTGGTACTCCTCTCGCTCTGCGGGTCTTGCGCTGCTTTGCGCCCTGAGGGTTTTAGACCCCAGTATCTTGTTCCTGCATCGGGAACTCGTCCGTGTTCGGTAGTATTCTCAGAAGTCCTCCAGTGACCAAGTCGTGGTCACCAACCAGTCAGAAACACGAGTCTGGCGGAAATGCGCTGGTCGTCTACAAAGGGGACACGTGCCGGCAAGATCCAACCACGCAAGGATACAATGCCAATGGCATATGCCCCGTCCTGTCCAGCACCTACATGGAAGAAAAGCGGAGACACAGTTTTGCCACAGCGGCACGGTTGCGGCACATAGCAGGCAGCATGAAACATCTGCAGGGACTCGTTGATGCATCTCCAGAGGTGAAAAGAGCTCGTCGATGCAGAGTTGGCGAGTCCTTTGCGTTGTGGGCCGTTGAAGCAAAGAACTTGCGCTGAGGGCTGCTGCTGGGCCACCAGTCTTCGCGTCGGGCTGCACGTGCTGGACTGTTTGCAGAGTAGCACTCGCGCCTGCGTCGTGGGCTGCTGAGGCATCAGCCATCGCGCTGGGGTGCATGTGCTGAGCTGCCTGCGGAGCATCGCTTGCACCTGCGTCCTGAGTTGCTGAACCATCAACCATTGCGTCGGGCTGCTCGTGCTGAGCTGTCTGCGGAGCACCGATGCTGGGGCAGCTCGCTGCCGTGGGCGGCCGCAGCTCAGCGCCGCTGCTAAGGGGGCAGCTCGCTGCCGTGGGCGGCCGCGGCTCAGTGCCGCTGCTGGGGCAGCTCGCTGCCGTGGGCGGCCGCAGCTCAGCGCCGCTGCTGGGGCAGCTCGCTGCCGTGGGCGGCCGCAGCTCAGCGCCGCTGCTGGGGCAGCTCGCTGCCGAGGGCGGCCGCAGCTCAGCGCTGCTGCTGGGGCAGCTCGCTGCTGTGGGCGGCCGCAGCTCAGCGCCGCTGCTGCGGGAGCAGCTCGCTGCCGTGGGCGGCTCAGCGCCGCTGCTGGGGCAGCTCGCTGCCGTGGGCGGCCGCAGCTCAGCGCCGCTGCTGCGGGGGCAGCTCGCTGCCGTGGGCGGCCGCGGCTCAGCGCCGCTGCTGGGGCAGCTCGCTGCCGTGATGAGCGGCTGCGGCTCCGTGCTGCTGCTGGGGCAGCTCTCTGCCGTGGGCGGCTGCAGCTCCGCGCCGCTGGTGGGGCATCTTGCTGTCGTGGGCGGCCGCATCAAAATTGGCTCCGGTTCCATCGGGTACCATTTGCCATTTGGGTAGAGGAAGTCCTCATACGTCCACCCAAAAGCCGCATCCATCGCACAGCAGTCAAGCGCCTCCGGCGTACTCCCTTGCGATAGTCCGCAAGTCGCGGGAGCACTGAGGCTGTGGGCCGCCGGGGCCGTGCTGCTGCAGTCTGCTGGGGCAGTATGGCTGTGGGCAGTTGATGAGGCAACACCTTTGTTGCAGGCTGCTGATGCAGCAAGACTGTGTTGGGCTGCTAGGGCAGCAAGGCCGTGAGCAGTTGAAACAGCACCGGCGTAGGCAGTTGAGGCTGCAAGACTGTGAACTGCTGGGTCAGCACGGCCATGGGCAGCTAAGATGACACCGCTGCAGGCTTCTACTGGGGCTGCAAGGCTGTGAGCTGTTGAGTAAGCAAGGCCGTGGGCAGCTAAGACAGTATCACCGCAGGCTGCTGGGGCTGCAGGGCCATAATAAGTTACTGAGTCAACAAGGCTCTCTGTCGTGGGCGGCCGCAGGACCGCGCTGCTGATAGGACAGCTCACTGCCGTGGGCAGCTGCAACAAGAGCTCCACGCCGCTGCTGGGGCAGCTCGCTGCCATGGGCAGCTGCAGCTCCGTGCTGCTGCTGAGGCAGCTCTCTGCCGTGGGCAGCTGCAACTCTGTGCCGCTGATGGGGCAGCTTGCTGCCGTAGGCATCTGCAACAAAAGCTCCGCGCTGCTGCTAGGGCAGCTCGCTGCCGTGGACAGCTGCAGCTCCGCGCCGCTGCTAGGGCAGCTCACTGCCGTGGACAGTTGCAGCTCCGTGCTGATGCTGGGGCAGCTATCTCCCGTGGGCAGCTGCAGCTCCGCACCGCTACTGGGACACCTCACTGCTGTGGACAGCTGCAGCTGTGGCAGCGCGGGTGCTAGCTGCTGAGGCAGCGCCTGCGTCGGCAGTGGGGGCAGCGCCTGCCTTGGCAGCGAGGGCAGCGCCTGCGTGGGCTGCTCGTGGGGCAGCGCCGGTGTGAGCTGCTCGTGCGGTAATGCCGGTGTGAGCTGCTCGTGGGGCAGCGCCAGCGCGGGCTGCTCGTGCGGCAGCCCCGGTGTGGGCTGCTCATGGGGCAGCGCAAGCGTGGGCTGCTCGTGCAACAGCTCCGGCGTGGGCTGCTCGTGCGGCAACTCCGGTGTGGGCTGCGCCTGCATCGGCAGCGAGGGCAGCGCCTGCATCGGCAGCGGGGGCAGCACCTGCGTCGGCCACGGGGACAGCGCTTGCGTCGCCAGCGGGGGCAACACCTTGGCCATGCAGCCTGCAGCCATGCAGCCAGGGGGCACCTTGCCAGGCTGCCGGGGCTGCACCTCAACTCTGCAGCCATCAGCCATGCAGCCATGGGGCACCTCGCTGGGCTGCAAGGGCAGCGCCTTGGCCATGCAGCCTTCAGCCATGCAGACATGGGACCCCTCGCCGGTCTGCAGGGACTGCTTCTTGGTCATGCCTGGCTGCCGGGGCTGTACCTCAACTCTGCAGCCATCAGCCATGCAGCCATGGGGCACCTCGCCGAGCTGCAAGGGCAGCGCCTTGGCCATGCAACCTTCAGCCATGCAGCCATGGGACACCTCGCCGGTCTGCAGGGGCTGCTTCTTGGCCATGCCTGGCTGCCGGGGCTGCACCTCAACTCTGCAACCATCAGCCATGCTGCCATGGGGCACCTCGCCGGGTTGTGGGGACTGCGTCTTGGCCATGCAGCCTTCAGCCATGCATCCATGGGACACCTCGCCGGTCTGCAGGGGCTGCTTCTTGGCCATGCCTGGCTGCCGGGACTGCACCTCAACTCTGCAACCATCAGCCATGCTGCCATGGGGCACCTCGCCGGGTTGTGGGGACTGCGTCTTGGCCATGCAGCCTTTAGCCATGCATCCATGGGACACCTCGCCGGTCTGCAGGGGCTGCTTCTTGGCCATGCCTGGCTGCCGGGGCTGAGCCTCAGATGTACAGCCTCTAGACATAGGCATTGTGCCAGTCTGCGGACGCTGATCCTCGGGCGGCCAGCCGATGGGTGCGTAAGGCTGCTGAGGAAGCGCCTGCGTCGGCAGAGGGGGCAGCGCCTGCCTCGGCAGCGAAGGCAGCGCATGCGTGGGCTGCTCATGGGGCAGCGCCGGTGTGGGCTGACGGGGCAGCACCTGCGTGGGCTGCTGGGTCAGCTCCGAAGTGGACTGATGTGGCAGCACCGGCGTGGGCTGCTGGGGCAGCTCGCTGCCGTGGACAGCTGCAGCTCCGCGCCGCCGCTGGGGCAGCTCACTACCGTGGGCAGCTGCAGCTCCGCGCCGCTGCTGGGGCAGCTGAATGCCGGTGACAGCTGCAGCTCCGCGCCGCTGCTGGGGCGGCTCAATGCCGGTGGCGGCTGCAGCTCCGTGCCGCTGCTGGGGCAATTCGCTGCCGTGGTCAGCTGCAGCTCCGCGCTGCCACTGGGGCAGCTCGCTGCCGTGGGCGGCCACATCTCCACACGGCTGCTTGGACAGCTGAATGCCGGTGGCAGCTGCAGCTCCGTGCCGCTGCTGGGGCAGCTCGCTGCCGCGGACAGCTGCAGCTCCGTGCTGCTGCTGGGGCAGCTCCAGTGATGGCTGCTGTGGCAGCACGGGCATTGGCTGCTGGGGCAGCTCGCTGCCGTGGACAGCTGCAGTTCCGCGTTGCTGCTGGGGCCGCTCACTACCGTGGTCAGCTGCAGCTCCGCGCCGCCGCTGGGATAGCTTGCTGCCGGTGGCAGCTGCAGCTCCGCGCCGCTGCTGGGGCGGCTCAATGCCGGTAGCAGCTGCAGCTCCGTGCTGCTGCTGAGGCAGCTCGCTGTCGTGGGCGGCCTCAGTTCCGCGCTGCTGCTGGGCCAGCTCGCTGCCGTGGTCAGCTGCAGGTCCGCACCGCCGCTGGGGCAGCTTGCTGCCGGTGGCAGCTGCAGCTCCGCGCCGTTGTTGGGGCGGCTTAATGCCGGTGGCAGCTGCAGCTCCGTGTTGCTGTTGGGGCGGTTCAATGCCGGTGGCAGCTGCAGCTCCGTGCTGCTGCTGGGGCAGCTCGCTGCCGTGGGCGGCCTCAGTTCCGCGCTGCTGCTGGGCCAGCTCGCTGCCGTGGTCAGCTGCAGCTCCGCGCCGCCGCCGGGGCAGCTCACTACCGTGGGCAGCTGCAGCTCCGTGCTGCTGTTGGGGCCGCTCACTACTGTGGGCAGCTGCAGCTCCGCGCCGCCGCTGGGGCAGTGCAGGTGCTAACTGCTGAGGCAGCGCCTGCGTCGGCAGCGGGGGCAGCGCCTGCATTGGCAGCGAAGGCAGCGCATGCGTGGGCTGCCCATGGAGCAGCTCCGGTGCGGGCCGACGGGGCAGCACCTGCGTGGGCCGCTGGGCCAGCTCCGAAGCGGGCCGCTGTGCCAGCACCGGCATGGGCTGCCCATGGAGCAGCTCCGGTGTGGGCTGACGGGGCAGCACCTGCGTGGGCCGCTGGGTCAGCTCCGAAGTGGGCCGCTGTGGCAGCACCGGCGTGGGCCGCTCATGGGGCAGCTCCGGTGTGGGCTGCTCGTGGGGCAGCGCCGGTGCTAGCTGCTGAGGCAGCGCCTGCGTCGGCTGCGTCGACCGCGGGAGCAGCGCCTGCCGGGGCCGCTCGTGGGGCAGCGGCTGCGTCGACCGCGGGAGCAGCTCCTGCCGGGGCCGCTCGTGGGGCAGCGCCGGTGCTAGCTGCTGAGGCAGCGCCTGCGTCGGCTGCGTCGACCGCGGGGGCAGCGGTTGCGTCGGCCTCGGGTCGCTTTGCACCATTCGGACATGCACACCATGCATGTTAGCAACAGCGGAAGGCCCTCCCAGAGGTAATGCTACGGACGCCGCCGCCGCGCAAGCGATGTTCTCATCAACGCGATCCCAGAACACATCATCGTCATCCTCCTCCTGTGAGTCCGGCGATTCCTCAAGAATCGCATCCACTGCAGCCCAGAAAGCATCGTCTTCCATAGCCGACAACTCGGATGAAGTTGCGGACAGTAGCACCCCTCTGGGTGGCGCCGCAATATCCGGAGCAGAAATACGTGATGCTGTTGGATCATCAGGCGGACAGCCGATGGATGCTGCGCAAGACTGCTGAGACAGCTCCGGAGTGGGCTGCTTGTGCGACAGCGCCGGCGTGGCCTGCTCGTGGGGCAGCACCGGTGTGGACTGACGGGGCAGCACCTGCGCTGGCTGCTGGGTCAGCTCCGAAGTGGGCTGCTGTAGCTCCGGCAGCAGCTCCGGCGTAGGCATCTCGTGCGGCAGCACCGGTGTGGGCTGCTCGTGGGGCAGCACCGGTGTGGGCTGACGGGGCAGCACCTGCGCTGGCTGCTGGGTCAGCTCCGAAGTGGGCTGCTTGTGCGACAGCGCCGGCGTGGGCTGCTCGTGGGGCAGCACCGGTGTGGGCTGACGGGGCAGCACCTGCGCTGGCTGCTGGGTCAGCTCCGAAGTGGGCTGCTTGTGCGACAGCGCCGGCGTGGGCTGCTCGTGGGGCAGCACCGGTGTGGGCTGACGGGGCAGCACCTGCGCTGGCTGCTGGGTCAGCTCCGAAGTGGGCTGATTGTGCGACAGCGCCGGCGTGGGCTGCTCGTGGGGCAGCACCGGTGTGGGCTGACGGGGCAGCACCTGCGCTGGCTGCTGGGTCAGCTCCGAAGTGGGCTGCTGTGGCAGCTCCGGTGATGGCTGGGGCTCTGTGCTGCTGCTGAGGCAGCTTGCTGCTGTGGGCTGCTGCAGCTGGGGCAGCACGGATGCTAGCTGCTGAGGCAGCGCCTGCGTCGGCAGCGGGGGCAGCGCTTGCATCGGCAGCGGGGTCAGCGCCAGCGTGGGCCGCTCGTAGGGCAGCGCCGGTGCTAGCTGCTGAGGTAGCGCCTGCGTCGGCAGCGTCGGCAGCGGGGGCAGCGGCTGCGTCGACCGCGGGAGCAGCGCCTGTCGGGGCCGCTCGTGGGGCAGCGCTGGTGCTAGCTGCTGAGGTAGCGCCTGCGTCGGCAGCGTCGAACGCGGAGGCAGCGCCTGCCGGGGCCGCTCGTGGGGCAGCAGGGGCAGCGCTTGCGTCGGCTGTTGCAGGTCCGTGCCGTTGAACTCGCTATTACCTGTTGCCCATTCCCCCCCCTTTTGCAGGCTGCTGAGTCAGCACTGACCTGTTGGGTTGCTGGGGCAGCAAGTCCGCGGGCAGCCTCAGCAGTACTCAACTTAGTCGCAGCAGCTATTGTTATCCGAGCCGGAACAGGCTGTTGCTTCTGACGCTCAGCTCGTTCGGCTTCTCGGATCTGATGGTCACGATCTTGCTGCCATAAGAGTTGAACCTGGAATCGAAGGTCCTTGCACCTGCTGTGCTTCGCGCATGCGCACCCAACCAGGTCTACCGGTTCGCACGCCGTGCATGCGTACTCCACCAGCTCGTTGTTACCTTGCGCCACTCGTGCACACTCCGCCAGTTTGCAACAGCTGTCCGCCTGCTCCGGTATTGTGGCACATAGTGTGCACCCTGCCAGCTCACAACAGCTGTCTGCCAGCGCCGATACTGCTGCACGTAGTACGCTCCCCACCATCTCGCAGCAATTGCCCGCCTGCGCTGGTGCTGCCGCACATAGCGCGCTCCCTGCCCGCTCGCAGCAACTGCCGCCCACCTGCGCTGGTGCTGCCGCACATGGTGCGCGCCCCGCCCGCTCGCCGCAACTACCCGCCTGCGCTAGTGCTGCCGCACATAGTGCACCTCCAGCCAGCTCGCGGCAATTGCCCGCCTGCGCTGGTGCTGCCGCACATAGCGCGCGCCCCGCCCGCTCGCCGCAACTACCCGCCTGCGCTAGTGCTGCCGCACATGGTGCGCGCCCCGCCCGCTCGCAGCAACTGCCCGCCTGCGCTAGAGCTGCCGCACGTAGTGCGCGTAGTTGGGCTGCCGGGGCAGCCACTGCCGGGGCTGCGGCCGCACGTAGTGCGCGTTGGGCTGCCGGGGCAGCAGTCGCACATAGTGCGCGTTGGGCAGCCGGGGCAGCGGCCACACGTAGTGCGCGTTGGGCAGCCGGGGCAGCGGCCACACGTAGTGCGCGTTGGGCAGCCGGGGCAGCGGCCGCACGTAGTGCGCGCTGGGCTGTCGGGGCAGCGGCCGCACGTAGTGCGTGCTGGGCTGCCGGGGCAGCAGCCGCACGTGGTACGCGTTGGGCTGCCGGGGCAGCGGCCACACTGCGCGTGTGCTGGTCAGCCAGGGCAGCGGTCGCATTGCGTGTGCATTGGGCTGCCAGGGCTGCGGCTGCGTTGCGTGTGTGCGTGTGCGCGTGTGCGTGTTGGGCTGCCGAGGCTGCGGCCGCACGTAGTGCGCGTTGGGCTACCGGGGCAGCGGTCGCACGTAGTGCGTGCTGGGCTGCCGGGGCAGCAGCCGCACGTGGTACGCGTTGGGCTGCCGGGGCAGCGGCCGCACTGCGCGTGTGCTGGTCAGCCAGGGCAGCGGTCGCATTGCATGCGCCAAGGGCTGCGGGGTCAGCGGCCGCACTGTATGCGCCATGCGCTGTGAGGTCCGCACGAGATGCAGGAGCAGCGAGGTCTGTGCGAGCTACCGGGGCAGCGGCCGCATTGCATGCGCCATGTGCTACCGGGGCAGCGACCGCACTGCATGCGCCATGGGCTACCGGGGCAGCGGCTGCATATAGTGCGTGATGGGCTACCGGGGCAGCGGTTGCACTGCGTGTTGCCACACCTATCCCAATTCCAGAATCATCACAATAAGCCAATGCTGATGTATGCTTGACAGCCGACGACGTTCCAAGATTATCATCATCCAGTTGCTGCCGCCGGTGATATATCAACGCCGATACTGAAGGCGAAGTAGCATGCACGGCTGATGATGATTGTGTACACGTATATATAATACCGTCGGCTGATGATTCGACTTGGTCAATATCTGCAGTGGTATCATGACCAAGATGTGATGACGATATATGCCCGACAGGCGTATTGCTAATATCACATATAGGTAGATCGTGTGATGATAGTTTGGCACATTCAAATAATGCCAATAATTCGGTGCATGTCGGTGATAGTGGTGATGATTCGACTTGGTCAATATCCGTAGTGGAATCATGACCAAGATGTGATGACGATATATGCCCGATTTCATCACTGCCGACGATTAATTGCTGCTGCTCAAAATGAACGCGAGCCCGCCGCTGCCGCAACCGCTGAGACATTGCAAGAAGCCGTTTGAACTTTGCGATCAAGGATTGCGATCGCACCGAAAAGTCAGAAACACGAAGAGCATATGATGCTGATGCTGGTGCAGCAGCTGCGCAATATTCGGTTGTGCAATAACCATCTGCACCGTCGGTTATGTGATGATTACCATCAGTTGCACCATCTCTATGCAAGGCAACATCGCCATGGGCAAGCTCGCGCATTGATGACGATATTGTAATACATGCTGAAGACGGAGTTTGTAGTCCTGCGGCTGCTGAACATTCTGGATGAGAAGTTGGTGACGATTATGCGAGTGTATGCACTTCGGATATAGCGCACACAGATGCGACTGAAGGAGACAAAATTCCGGGGACATCACCATGATCAGAAATGCAACCAACTGCGACGTTATCGGCTGAATCATCCGGGTCGGGATAGCACAAAGCTGATGCTGAATCGTCAATATCCAAGGTGGTATCATGATACGGATGCAATGACGATATATACTGTGCAGCCGGCAACGATTCACCACGACACATTATATCTGAAACCGGAGGCGGCTCTGGAGGTGGTGGATCAGCATGATTATCAGTGAATGCATCAACATGTCGATCATCACCGATCGCTTCTGCGTGGGCCGCTGGGACCGCGCCTGCGTGCGCAGTCGGGGTAGCGCCTGCGTGGGCTGCTGGGGCAACGCTTGCGTGAGCAGCTGGGGCGACGCTTGCGTGAGCCGCTGGGGCAGCGCCTGCGTGGACTGCTGGGGCAGCGCCTGCGTGGGCCGTTGGGGCAGCGCCTGCGTGGGCCGTTGGGGCAGCGCCTGCTCGGGCGGCTGAGGCAGCACCTGCGATGGCTCTACTGCGCTGAATCAGCAGCTCTGTGCGCTCCGATAACCTCCTGGTTCGTTCTGCGCGTCCCTCGCTGGCTGCTGCTGCTGCTGGCTGCTGCTGGACCCCCCCTGGCGTTGCTACCGCTACGCTGGCCCCTGTTGCTGGTGTCGCAGAATTTTGTCCAGGGCCTCCGGCGGCCCCTGTTGCCATGGGGACCCGATCCCCCATCGTCGGGCAAGACACTGCTGCGCTGGCCCCTGTCACTGACGTCGCAGAAAATTGGCCAGGGCCTCCGGCGGCCCTTGTTGCCATGGGGACCCGATCCCCCATCGTCGGGCAAGACACCGCTGCGCTGGCCCCTGTCACTGACGTCGCAGAAAATTGGCCAGGGCCTCCGGCGGCCCTTGTTGCCATGGGGACCCGATCCCCCATCGTCGGGCAAGACACCGCTGCGCTGGCCTCTGTTACTGACGTCGCGGAAAAATGGCCAGGGCCTCCGGCGGCCCCTGTTGCCATGGGGACCCAATCCCCCATCTTTGGGCAAGAAGTGGTAGGCGCAGGTCCCGAAGTCAATAACGCAGACAAAATCGCTGGGTCAGGAGCACCGCCCTGCGTAACGTCAGTAAAGAACACTGCAGGAGATACTGTGCAGGAACCAGCGCTGAGCTGTGAAGCCAGCGGCAAGGGTCCTACTGGCGTTGGTTCTCCTCCCCCCCTGTCGCGAACTTATGCACGAAGCGTCCACACAAAGCAACCCTCTAGCCCTACTACTAGACAGTCTTACTTATTGTCAGTGCCTATACAACACTAGCTCGACTTTGCATATGTTTCCTTATATGACTGCACAGTTATCTTGCTACTGTAACTACACAAAATCTCAAAATTTTTGATATCTCTTTATCTCTTCTCACCACTTGTGCAAGCTCTTTTTCTCAACATTGAAAAAGACTGTTAATTACAGTTCTGACGCAGTCGCACAAGGACAAGTCCACAAATGTATATCTTTACAAGCATAAGAATACTGTATCTCACTAATTATCTCATAACACTGCTGTTTTCGCGGTCTTAAGCGAGTCCTGGCTATTCTCCGAATCACTGTTACGAAGGCAAAACAAAAATGAGCGTCCGGCTCACTCCACACCGCCGCCCTACTTATTCTCGCTATCTCCAAACAAGTGTAACACCCATCCGTATTTCCGTATCTCGTCACTGTCATAACTCCTCGCGCGTATCGTACTGCGCGTGTCATACGTTCGTCACAGAGACTGCTACAGCAAGTGTCACAACCCGGCTGAGGTACACGATAAGCCGTGGTTTGTGACAGCTGTCGCGAACTTATGCACGAAGCGTCCACACAAAGCAACCCTCTAGCCCTACTACTAGACAGTCTTACTTATTGTCAGTGCCTATACAACACTAGCTCGACTTTGCATATGTTTCCTTATATGACTGCACAGTTATCTTGCTACTGTAACTATACAAAATCTCAAAATTTTTGATATCTCTTTATCTCTTCTCACCACTTGTGCAAGCTCTTTTTCTCAACATCCCCCATCTGTAGCTGCCACTGGTAGCACAGACATTAGACAAGAGCTTGCTCAGCATCTTCTGTCGTGACGCCATCCATTGCGAACTTGCCCATGCTGAAGGTAAACATACCCACTCCAGAAGCCTCTCCTCCTCGCAACATCCTGGCTCTTGTCAAAGGGTTGCGAAACACCATGACCCACATGCATCTTCTGCCAATAGGTCCATGCTCTAAATGTCCAATCACATGTAAACGTCCAGCGTGACACAGCTTGCGAAAGTATTGTGCCCTGCTTTCTGTCATATCTGTCATGTAGTGCGATGGCACATGAATACAAGCCACCACTCGGCTGGCCAGTACTGCCAACGGCAACGCAATATCCAGCACTGCGAACCAGGGTGAAGTTACCACTGCGTCACACACCCCATACTTCTCCTTCCAGGCTCGATAATTGCCCGGTTGTAAAGCATTAAGGGCTTCATGCCACTTCAACTGCGGATTCCAATCATTATTCATAACCTTCAGATGAGGCCACTCCAGTGACATAACCTTGCCAATGACACCTGTGCCAGCCCAAGGATCCCATACCTGTGTGATCTTCTCCCAAGTCACCTCGTGCGCCAAACGTCTGACCTCCTGAGGAACTGTCATCACCAACTCTAAGCCCCAATCCAGTTGACTGGCAATCTTCACCTGAGCTCTGCTCAGTTGTGTGACATCTCCTCTCTTCTGCACTTCCTCGGGGCTCATGGCCTGCACCGTGGACGTCTTGCGGAGACTTCTCGCGCGAGTGTGCTGCTCTGCACACTTCCTGCTCAAGATGGTGCGATGGCCCTCATGCCAGAATCCTGGCATCACTTCTGTGATCACTCTGCTGAGCTCCCCCTGGTTTCCCCAAGCCACTCTGTCAGGAAGATCCCCCATGCTCCCTTCTTTTCTGAGCATCTGCCGCGAGGTCAGCGCCTGCCATGGGTCTTCACGTCCCGGCCTCACTGCACGATGCGGACCCACGTCTGCAGGCAACAATACCACATCTGATCCCAGCTTCTCTCTCAACTGCAGCTCCATGGCCGCCATCTTGTCAACGATTGACGCGCTCACCTCGGCGGCAGCTGCCACCACAGTCCCACCTAAGCACTTGGGACATTGCCAGTCCCCTTCAGGTACCCCATCCAGCGCCGGATTCAGACACCACGTGTGATAACCACGGTTACAGGTGTCACACAGCAACATGGCTGCCTCCCCATCTGTCCGCATACACACCTCACACGCGAGATGCTTGCTGGGAATGGCTGCACTGCAGTCGTACTGGTCTTTCACTTGTAAGTGACATGGCGCAATACTCTGCACTGTGCTCTTCTCCCGCAGCTTCGTGCTGTCCTCCAACACTACCACTCCATCTCTTTGCACCTTGACTATCTTCAGGATGGCTGACTTGGTGGCCACCTCCATGCCAGAGCGCGGTTGTTGTCGTATATATACGAAATCGCCTGCCTTGAACTGGTGCGGCTTCGGTTCGTAACTGCCACTCCTCCTGTGCTCGTACCGTAAAGTGTCGCGGTGCTGAGCGATCTCCAGGTTGCACCCTGCATGCACCATGAGTCTCTTCACGATGGCGGCTCGCTGTAACAGATCATCAGCCAGTGTCTTCTCCTCCTGCTTCCCAAAGTCCAACTCGGGTCGAGCACGAAGATCCGGTGGCACCGTGGCTTCCTGAGCGAACAGCAAGGTGAATGGCGCCACTCCAGTGGACTGCTGCCTAGCTGCGTTGTAGCTGAGCACGAGTGACCAGAGCATCTCATCCCACTCGAAGTCCAGGCCCTTGTCGAGGGCCATCTTCTTGAAGCAAAACTTGAGGGTGCGTACCACTCGTTCAGTTAAGCCATTGCTCTCCGGGGAACTCGGTGAAGTCACTCTCCGGTCAATGAGACACTGCTCGCATAGAGCAGAGAACTCACCTTCAAACTCTGTGCCCCCATCCACCAAACATTCTGCAGGCGCCCCAACCACGGATAGGACATGATAGCGAAATGCGTTGGCGATGGTGGCGGCCTCCTTGTCGGGGATTGGAACGCACACGACGAATCGCGTGTAGTGCTCAATCATGACCAAGACGCGTTGGTTCCCAGCCTTCGTGATGCGTTTCGTGGGCCACGCTAAATCCAGGGACCAGCGATACATGAAGGACTTGATCTCCAGCGGCGTGAGATTCGCCTCCTCCCGTGCATAGTGCGTCTTCACCCTCTGGCAAGTCTGGCACTGAGTGACCACCGCTTGCACATCCTGTTTCATGCCTGCCCAGTAATGGCGTTGCCACAACAGGTTCAATGTCCGCCTGATGCCCCAATGGCCAGTCCTCTCATGGTACTCACGCACCAACTGAATCCTGTCACAGGGCTTGGGCACCAGCAGCTCCTTACCACTGACAGTGACCATGTATAACTCGCCCATGAGCTCGTCCCAGCGGTGACGCGCTGCCCTCTTCCTTACCCTGTGATATTCCTCCTTGGGCACCTCCACTCTTCCTCCTGTCTTGATCCACGCGAGGCATAGCTCGTCCTCGTGTATATCGGGGTATCTTTCTCGGAATGACTCCTGGTTGGTTACGCTGGCTAGCATGGCAACCATTCTCGTAGTGTCGGGCAGCTTAGGCAGCCTCATCTCTTTCTCCTTCGTCACTGGTGCCCATTCTGGGGCTGAGCTTGTCTCTGCTGGCTTGCCTCCAGGTCTTGAAAAGGCCTGCCGGTGACGTGCCTCGTAGCCCGCGAGCTTCATGGAGGCCATCTTCCACTGCCTGCGGCGTGGAACAGCGTCGGCGGTGCCTAGCCCTTGTGTACCTTTCTGTCCTTGGCTGCACATGCGTTGCAGTCGTTCTTCCCAGTCCTGATGGCTGAGGCGTCGCGCGACTTGCTGGGTGTAGCCGCTGGAACTGGTGATCCACTCTGCTAGTTGGGCTCGCACCGGCTCAGCCGTGCTCTCGGAGGTGGCAGCCACCTTGGTGGCTTTCGCGATGGGGATGGCAACTAGCGTGCCATGTTCCTCCTCCTCACTCTCCTCACTCTTCGGCAGTTTGGTCGTGCTGACCTCGGCAACCGCATACAATAGCTCCATTGCTCTTCGGTCCATAGCAAGGCCAAGCACTCCTGCCAATTCTTCGTCTTTCATGCCATGTGCCGCGCGCAGCTCACCTGCGCTGTACCCCATGGCCACTGCCTTCTCGTCCAGGTTAACCTCTCTGGTCTCCCCCACTTCATCATCATCTCCCTCCCTCACCACTGTGCCTGCGCGAGGCGCGCGAAAAGCACGAGAGTTTTGCGTCGCCAAGATGGTTGGCAATACTCTCATGGGCTCCCCTACAACGTTGGCGGTGTAGTGAGGCTTCCTGTCTCCTGTGACGACCCTGCGCGGCTTCCAGCCTCGCTGCAGAATATCGCGCACGTATCTGTCTGGTGGTCTGTCCACCCGCTCCATCACCAGATTGAACTGCTGATTCTGGAACAGATTGCTCCAATATGCTCGTAGACGATGCGCGTATGATCCCGCGCGCGCCGCGTCAAAGGACACCGGCTGGCCCACCACGCTGTTGATGATGGGGAACACCTCCTTCCTGATCTTCGAGTTCTCCCTGTGGGACAGCGGAGAAACGTTTTCCAGCACATATGCTGGCGGTCTCTGAGGCTGCAGCTGTTGCAGCGTGGAGAGGACTCGCACTGCCTGGTAGAACAGTCTGCTGTGCCTGCCCTTCAGACCAGCCAGCTTGCCAGCTGGTGACAGGTCCTGGCATGGATATCCACACACCATGACCCACTGCTCTCCACTCAATGCCCCTGCATGTACAAGGTCAATGAGGCTGGTGTCTTCGATGTTGCTGGGCAGTTGCTCCAAGTGGGCTGCCTCGACACGGAACAAGTCCGGATGACGGCGGCTGAGCGCCATGCACCTGGCCCTGGCTACCGTCTGGCTGGACTTCGAGATGTCCTGGTAGAGGTACTTGTTAACCTTAACTCCGCAGCGCAAGAGCATCTCTAGTCCAGCACACAGGCCCCCACACGGCTCATAGCAGACCACGCCCTCTTCTCTGGCTTCCCGGAAGAAGCTCTTGTCAATCACACTCGTGTCGATCTTCTTCGGCACTTTGAGCTTACCACCCTCCATGGTCTCGTCGCCGTATATCGCTGGTGAGCCTCCGGAATGCATACCCCTGATCGGCCGTACCTGGCTGAGGGCATCCCAGGCGACTCGAGTCAACCTGCCTGAGCACCTGGCCACTTCCGGGTGGTCAGTGTCAAACATGACCCCCTTGTTACACTCCAGCTCTTCTTGGTAGTGCACATCAAACAGTCGATGGACTGCACTGGTCCCCAGCTGCTCCCTGACCATGTTCTCGCAGTAGTTGGCCACCTGAGCTTCTGGGCTTACTTCGGGGCCAAGTGGTGGCTCCCTGGTCACTTCCAAGCAAATGACGTCTGTGAAGCAGCGCGCTGGCCTCTCGGCACGCCCCGCTTCCCTGGCTCGGTCCCCTTCACGATCCAAGCGGGCACCAGTCTCGTCTGCGGTGCTGGGCAGTGGGTACCTGGATGGCACATCCGCGTTCTCATTCTTCGGACCTGGTCGGTACTGGACCGTGAACTCAAACTCCTGGAGGCTGATGGCCCAGCGTAGGTGTTGACCTTGTAGGTCCCCCTTCTCCATGAGTGTTGTGAGCGGCGAATGGTCGGTGATCAGCGTGAAGTGGATCCCGTGCAGGTACTGTCGTAATGTGCGGACGGCCCACACCACCGCCAGCATCTCACCCTGGAAGCTCGCGTACTGTCTCTCGGTTTTCGACAGCGAGCGGCTGATGACCACACAGATGTGCTCTACGCCATTCTCGTCCTTCTGTCCCAGCACTGCGCCAATGCCATGGTTGCTCCAGTCTGTGTAGAGGAAGATGGGCTTGCTGTAATCAATGGGCTTCAAACATCTCCCCGAACACAGGGCATCCTTCAATGCTTGTAATGCCTGGTCCTGATCCTTCCCCCAAGCTCCCTTGACATCCAACACTTCCTTTCTGAGCAGGTCGTTCAATGGTCGTGCCATCTCTGAGTAGTTGGGTCCCATGGGTTCCCCCACCAGACCTTTGTAGTAGTTCATGAGTCCATGGATGGAGCGTACTCCAGTTTTGTCCTCGGGCTTGGGCAGCTCTTGGATGGCCTTGCACTTGATGTCCTGCGCGCCAATGGTGTTATAGCCGATGCGGTAGCCCAAGAAGTCCACCGTGGCTGACCCGAAGGTTGACTTGCCCGAGTGCAGACGTATCCCTGCATCCCCCAAAGTGCGAAGCACGGCTTCCACATCCTTGATGTGCTGCTCAGCGGTGTCTGAGTATATGCACACGTCATCGACGTACGCCACCGTGCAGTGTTGCAGATGACGCAACTCGTAGTCCATGATCCTGATGAAGGCTGCGGTCGCTCCAGCTGCTCCAAACGGCATGGATGTGTAGCGATAAAGCTGGTTGCCCCACCAGAACGCTGTCTTGTCCCTGTCCTCCTCAGTGGTCATGGGAATCTGGTGGAACGCCTTGGTCGCGTCCAGGGTAGTCTTGAACTTGGCCTTGGCCACGCGCTGGTAGAGCTCTTCTGGACGATGTGGTAACGTGTTATCCTTCAGCGACAACCGGTTCGTAGACCGGAGGTCGACACAGAACCTCGTCGAGGTCCACTGTTCAGTGTCGTGATCCTTCTTCCCCGCGACCACCACGTTGCTGGCGTGTCTGCAGTGCTGCGAAGCCGGCTCGATGAAGCCATATTCCAGCAGTTCCTTGCAGTGCAGGTCGATGATCTCCTGCTCTCCCGGGCTGTATTTCCTCGGTCGTTGGTAAGCTACCTTAGTCTCCTCCTTGAAAGGGATGGCGAAGGTCGCATGTGCCGCGCCCCCATGGTAGCCTTTGATGTCCTGCGGCTTGTTGGCGAAGCAGTAGCTGCACCTCTTTACCACGCTGCGCATCTCTTCCCAATTCTCCTCGGTGAACTCGGGATGTCCTCCAAAGGTGGCATTGAGCTCGGTGTCCAGCCACGCGGCCTCGTCCTTGGTGACCCTGGTCGTGCCCCCTGGCTGTAACGTGTCCAGGACCGTGTGCGGAAGCACCTCGTCCTGCTCTGCCACCATAGCCTCCCATCCGGTGTCCCATTGGCGCGAAGACATCTGGTCTTCCCAGGCGGTCCTGGCAGATCTGGTCGGCGAGCTCGAGCACGACCCCATCGTCAGCACGCCCTGAAACTCCCCAGGGGCCACAGCAGCCACCCAAGCAGCCACCGCTAGCAGCAGCAAAAGTTTCAAAATTCTGCTGGTACCCACTGGTTTAACTGGAGGGTGAAGGGTCAGTATGCAAGTCAACATCATCCACCCCCCTTGCATACGGCCCAGGCCTCCTCCCGCAGACACGTAGGCCACCAGCGCCAAGACTGATATCACATAGACACAGCGCGCCACCTGGTAGCAAGCGGCCGTGAACCGCAGGCGCTGCAGTCGAGCGGCAAAGCGCGGCTTCTGCATGCGCCGCGGAACAGCGGCCAGCGTAGCCGGCCCTGCGGCCAAGATCCGCTGGGCGACCGCCAGCGCGCGACCCACCTGAGTCTCCAGCGCGGCGAATGTGCCACCATCTCGAATCGAGCCGGAGCATGGCAACCCATGGCGGACAACGTGGGCGCCAACTGTCAAGACGCACCCCAGAGTGCCGACCATGTGTGTGAAGTGCATGGCGAGCACGGCGAGGCAGAACCGTATCAATGGCACGTACCACAGCCCACGCCGAGCGTGATGGAGACCAGCTACCTCAAGAGCACCCTTGGTCAACAGCAGCAGGTGCCTGGCCAGCTCCAACAGCACTCGCAGAGGCGCCTGTTGATGTGCCCATGGCTCGAGTGGCGTTGCGCGCACGGCCCACAACGCGCGTGCCATGGCTCTGCGGGGCGCTTCAGCGTGGAATGCCCAGCAGGCGACGACCTCACCAAGAAATCTGAATACCTCCGTAGCCATCCATACTGCCATCACTGCAAAATGAGGCAGCTGCGGCCAATGCAAGCGCACGAACACCCCCATGAGCAGGAAGCACACCTGAGTGCGCTTCGCCCGCCTATTATCGGCGGGCTGCGTGCCCGGCATTTCGCCGGGGCTGCTTCTCAGTGACGGGCGCGCCGGGCTGCAGCCGGCCCGGTGCCCCCTTGAAAAGGCCCCAGTGCGCTCTCCCTTCTCCTCTCCTCCCAGACCTCATCATAACTTTGGCGTCTCTGAGGAGCACGCGACGCGCCCATGCTGGCATGCTGACCGCGAGCCGCGTCCTGACGATGAGCGCCTTCCCCGGGGCTCGGAGATCTCCTCCTGCGCTGACCAGCCCGCGGTGAACTCTGCTGTGCGGCACCCTCAGTTGGACTCTGCGGGCGCGCTGCAGGTTGGCCTGAAGGTCGAGTGTCGACATGCGCAACGAAGCCACTGGAACGCTCCGGGCTGCTGGGTGCTGTAGAGCTCGGGGTTGATGGCACGTACGAAACGGAGTCCTGCTCTTGTGCAGCTGGAGGTACGGCTTCAGTCTGCTGCGTGCAGACGGAATGTGCCGGGGATCTCAGAATGTCGTTGATTGACTGGTGCTCAGGTCTCTGCGCCATGTTGCACTCCAAGCCCATGGTCGATATCCCGCCGAGAACTCGGCCCGAGTAGGGTGCCGGCGTGGGCGTGGCTCGCGCGCCATCACGACCATCAGGCCCCGGGCGGTCTGACCCACGCGTGCTTATCCTCGCAGTTGCGCGGGCAGCACGAGGTCGTTCTTCATATTCTCTGATGAGTGCCAAACTGGCAGACAGCCCAACCAGTCTTTCACTGATGACCTCCACGCTGTCTTCATCCTCTGTTAACGGCGACGGTGTTCTGGTGCGACCCGTGTGAGTGCTCACACCCTCAACAGCCGCGAGGTCGGATGAGTATCCTGAGATGCTGCCATCTCCCTCCTCACTTCCTGCATCCCCTCCCTCGATTGGGTCCAGGCACCTCATGAAGTCGTTTCGAAGACGCGCCTGCACCTCTGCCCGACGTGCCTCAGCCAGCAACGCCGGGCCCACCGAGGACGTGAACGCAGACAATGGTTCTCGGTGCATCACCGCCACCTTGTTCCAGGTCTCCCAGCTGCAGCAGTCAAACTTGCGCGTGCCTGAGGAGAGGTACTCCAAGGTGAACGCCATGCTGCTGGGTCCCCGCTCACTGTAGTAGCGATTGTCCTCAAAGAGGTAATACACGGCCTTGGACCGGGCGTTGGCACGGGTCTTGAAAACCCGTAGGGTGCCCTGCCGTGGGCCATCGCTCAAATGGTCTCTGGCGATCTCCAAGAGCTGAGTGCGATCAACCAGATGCTCCATATGTTTCTGCAAGGTGCCGAGGAGTCCTCCCGTGCAGCCTTTCGACCGCCCACCCAGAGGCAGAAACTCTTCCCTTCGTCCCACTCCTGCGGAGGAAGCGTACCGGTGCAGTGTCTGGCTGCTGAGTCGTTGCGTGTGCACCCCCTTTCCTCGCTGCGCGAAGGGCTTCCCGAGCTGGAACTCGATCTTGCCCATGAAGCAACGGTACTGGATGAGGAAGACCGTCTGTCCATGCAGCGCCATGAACTCCGAGATCCCTCCCAGATCCAGCCAGTTGGCTTCCCCAGCTGTGTTCTCGCTGCGAGAGGGCGACTCCGGCTCGTAGGTGCCCTGGAACACTGCAGCGTGGTACTCCAACATGGCAGGGTCGAAGACGCCGTTGGGCCAGGTTTGATGCCGTAAACGAAGCGGTGCTGAAGATGGTGGCGGTGCGGAGCCAGATGGCCCTGCCTCACCCCCCCTGACCGTCTTCGACGTCCTGAGAGTCTTGGATGTGCGCACTGGAGGGTTCCTTCTGGCCCCATAAGTGTCCAGCGCGTCCTGTGCTTGCTCCTCTGTCTTGCATGCTCCGAGCATCACTCTCGTGTTGTCCCCCAGATGCAGGTACTCCACGGCGGCAGCGTTCGTGCTAAACACCTCGCCACTGCCTCCTTCCCCATCTGTCACCGGGTAGAACTTCCCCACCTTGTCCGCTGCGTCTGACAGCGTGAGCTGCGGAATCCCACTCACATTCGCGCCCTCCACACCAGTCACCTCCATGTCGTATCTCACCTTCAGACGAGCTCGAAGGTCAGCGATGTCCACTCGCTGTACATACTTTAGATGCTGGTACTGCCAGCGCTGGTCCTTCTCATAGTAAAAAGGCAGCTGGAACTCGCCAGTCATCTTGCCCATGGGGTTCATGATGGTGACGCCTTCCATGGTGTGGCGTACCATGCGCTCCATGAGATCCCATTGGGCGCGAGTGTGCTCGCTGAGTACGCAGAACTGGCGCGCCACCTTGTCCCACATGAGCTTGCCCGTCACGACTCCTGGGTACGTCTGATGGGTGTTGAGGACCTCCTGAACACTCGCCATCGTGTACCTTCCAGCCTCCCGATGGGCACCACAGTCAGGGAGTGGGACCTGGGCGTTGTCCTTCCTGCCGCTCGCCCTCGTGGTCCAGGTCTCTGAGGGTATCTTCGTCTCCTTGTCAACCTTCTGGTCCACCAACGTAAAGTCGGGCCACAGTAGCTCCGTCTCCAGGATGGTCTTGTATTCTCCACAGCGCGGGAACTTGACCCGCACAAATCCTGCGTCCTCACCACCTCCATCGCCCTCTTCGCAGAGTGTGCACAGACGAGCATAGCCCGTGCGGTCGATGTACAGGCGCTGCTTAGTCCAGCTGCTCTCCTTGTCTTGGTAGTCCCACGGGTTCACTGCCATGCCTCCCCATGGCTGTACGCTGGCCAGCTTGAAGGCAGCTTCGCTCTCGGCCTCCTGCGCCAGCGTGAGGTCTGGATAGCGAGGGTCTGACTGAGTTGTGGTAAGGCTGGCGTGCGTGCGGGACCCCCTCGCATCTGGCTCTTCAGCACTGGACCACTCACCCCTGGTCGCCACATTGGCTTCCCGCTGGCTGCGTGATGATGCTTGTAGCATGCCCAGCATCTGGTCTGTCAAGGACGTACCAGGCGGCGGAGGTTCGTACGTCGAGCCCTCGGTGTGTAAGCTGACTCGCCCAGTGAGCTCGACTTGCATCATCGAGCTGGGTCTCAGGAAGCCCGCCTCCACCATGGACTGGCAGCGCGCCTCGAGTCTCTCCTTCTCCTCCGAGTTGAACCTTCTCAGCCTCATCTCCTCTAGCCATGACGCCAGGCTGTCCATCAGCTCGGGGTGGTTTCGCGAGAATGCACAAGGTGCAGGCGCACACCTCTCCCCTGCGAGGGCCAGACGGTCTTCTCCCCTTGTGCCCAGGGACACTGCTTCACGTGGCGGTAGCTCGCAATCATCAAAAGCGGGGGCAAGAGTGCGCGCTGTCGTGGCATCAACGTCGAAGATCTCGGTCGCCAGGCACACTCTCGGGTCTTCATTCCGCTTGCTCCTTGCATCGACGGGCGGCGTCAACTCGATCAATGGTAACGTGACCTTCTCCTTCATACCCAGTGACACTGCGGCCTCAGAAGTAGCAATGCCTCTGTAGAGGTCGATGGTCAACTTGAGAGCGTTCTTCAGGGGTCCAGTGCCCACCAAGAAGTCCCACGTCGTGTCATTGGTGTAGGTGACGAAGGCGTGGAGCCGATGCAGAGTCATGTACGGCGTGCCCGCGGCGAGAACCACATCCACGTAGCAGTACTTCGTGAATTCCGCAGGGCTGCCATCACATCTCGCCACCCTGGCCCCTGTCTCTGCATCAAAGATGGTCAAGCCCAACCTGTTGGCTGTCCTGATTGGGATAATGTTGCAGTTGGCCCCCGTGTCCAGGAGAAGCGCTTTGTACAACATAAGCAAGCCTCCAGAGGCCATCAGCGCCATCCCTTGTGCCAGAGACTCGTTCAGGAGCTTGCATACAGGCTGGACCTGCGCCATGGCAGTGAGCTGTTCCTCTGTAAGACCACTGAGCATCTTCTTCTTCAATAGCTCGTACGCCTTGGTCTCCATGGTCCCTGCGTGCAGCTCGCCCCTCTCGCTGAAGTCTCTCACCCCGTAGCTCTCCTGGACGGTGGCCGCTGCAGCTGTCACATGCACTGTCGTCCTCCCCTTCCTGGGCTGCTCCACCATGTCCTCCGGCATCTCGTCCAGAGGAATTTCTTCTTCGTCACTGTCGTCGCCCGACTCCATGCCCGGGCAGTCGTCATCCTCATCGCTGATGTCCTGGCAGTCTGCTGCTGAGGCTGTCGGCACGGGGAGCTGGTTGTTCTCAGCCAGTTCCACCAAGGTCTCCACACCCCTTGGAGCTGTTATGCGACCTTCTGCTACGAGTCCAGCAGCTAGCTTACGGAAAGTTGCTCCCAGACTCTTGATCACGGAGGCCATGAGCTGCACCTTCCTCTGCATCTCGTCCGCCGCAGGCGCCATGGGCACCTGTGCGTCTGCCTCGTACTCCTCGGGTGTCTTCACTGGGAAGCCCCTCATGCGTTGGGTACTTCCCAGGGCTACTGCTGGAGCCGCCGTGAGTTCAGACTCCGCACTCTTGCACAGCGTCTCGGGGAGTGCCCCCAGACCCAAGGTGCTGAGGGCGCTCGAGAGCTCCTCTTCGCCCATCTCCTCGGCCATGGCTGTGAGTAACTCGGTTGGAGGGCCAGACGACACTCCTACCCCTGCGCTGCCATGGTGGTGCGCGCGTGCATCGACGGTGTGAGTCTCCCTCTCCGCGACGTGCGCTGCGACTGGTTCCTCGTCGGAGCCCTCATCCTCGGACAGCACCTGCGACTTCACGCTGCCCGCACGACTGGCAGTCTTCCTAGCAGCCACCATGCCCTGGTACTCTGCTTTCAACGCCTCGGGATTGCCAGTGGTGCTCTTCTGCTTGTCCTCCGGTGGCTGTTTGGCTCTGTACTTGTCCTTCTCGTCGTTGGACAGCTGCTGCCAGTCCGTCACCAGGATGCCCCAGTCAGAGTTCTTGAAGCGGTTCTTCAGATTGTACATGCGCAGCGCGGCGTTCTCCGCGTCCCACCACTTGCTGGAGCCAAGCCTGCTCTCGTGGAATCCAGCAGGCATCTTGACGTGTTTATAACCACTCCTGCACTGCTCGGGATCGGACTCATGCCAGCCCCCTCCAAAGCAGCGCAAGCACTTGGGCTTGTCGTTCGTACGCACGCCCTCTGCTGGCGGTGGCGTCTTGTTGTAGGAGGCCTTCTTAGCTCTTTCGGCCACATTCACCTCCTTCTTCATCTTCTTAGAAGGTGATGTATCTACCTTCTTGCTGTTCTCCGGTTCGCCTGACTGCGCCACCTCAGAGGACTCAATCTTCTTGATCGAGTTCTTTATGGCCTTGAGGTCAAGGCCATGCTGTCGCGCCTCCCAGGTGGAGTACTGGCAGCCACATCGTCTGGTGATCTCCTGGAGGAAGGTGAGGATCCAAGACTCTGCATCGCCCTTGAGCTTGTCTTGAACCTCGACGATGGCCTCCAGGTCCTTCCAGGTCACCCGATTGGGTGGCGGGAACTGTGCCCTCAGTTGCTCCTTCACCCGCGTCTGGAAGACCTTGATGCGCAGGTTGTCCACGCAGTCCTCGATGAAGGTACGCAGCTCTTCATCGCTCAACACCTTCCCAGTGTTGAGCTGCATTTCCCTGCGTTGGCACATCTTCATGTAGGTCAGCCCATCCTGCCCCACCTCCTGTGGCTTCTGTGTCAACAGATCCACTTTCTCTTGAGTCCCTTTCATCATGAACTTCTTGTCAAGGGCAGCGATGAAGCCCCTGAGCGCATAGAAGTACTGGGTATCACGGGTGCCATCACGTCCCGTCAAGCCCTTCAGGGAGGTTCCATCAGTCAGATATTCGTCGGAAACCTCCCCTTGGGTGTCTTGGTCCGTCACCGGCCTCGCTATCACCCACGTGGTGCCAGTGTTCATCTCATTGAAAGGGGGCCTAGCGCATGGGATGGTACCCTCGAGGGGGCCATGCTCGCTAGTGTCCTTCAGGACTCGGTCCATGTTGGAGGCCACTACCCCCCCTCTTTCATAGTTCTCGCGCCACCAGCTGAGAGCTTGTGAGTTCTCTCCAGCCAGACACGCAGGGATGATGTCCCACAGATATTCAAAGTCAGGGGGAGCCTCTCTCAGGGTCTTCATCTGAGCTTCGGTGAGAGTGCCAGCCCCGGACCTGAGCCTCTTCCTGACGTTGGCGTTGTGCTGCCGTACGAAATTCTCGCACATGTCGGCAAACTCCCTCAGGAACTTGGGCCGATCTTCTTCCTTGGTGCCCGTGTAGTTGGGCAGCGTACCAAGGTTGACACGAGCGTAGTCAGTGTACTCCATGTCTTCTTCAAAGATTACTAACGGCTCCTGGGCCTGGGCTTGCAGTTGGACTGGTGCTTGTGCCTCAGGCTGGCCACCGGCAGCCTCTTCCTCTCCTTCCAGCTCTGTGAAGTGCTGGCTCACTCGTATCGCTCTCTGGGCACGCCTCTCTGCCCTTTGCTGATCCTCGCGGTCAGCCTTGGATTCCGTTGCTACCTTTCTGGTGAAGAAGAGATACTGGTGTGAAGGCTCTTTTCACTCCACCCTTCCCAGCTTACCAGTACGGATGAATCCGTCCCTGGCCTCACCTTTCAGTGCTTTGCTCTAAGTAGCAATCACTGCCAGGATAATCTCGTCCACGACTGGTGAGCAAGGTTCCAC
>LGRX02027228.1:0-20485 GCA_001247695.2 Cymbomonas tetramitiformis
TTGTGCCCTGCTTTCTGTCATATCTGTCATGTAGTGCGATGGCACATGAATACAAGCCACCACTCGGCTGGCCAGTACTGCCAACGGCAACGCAATATCCAGCACTGCGAACCAGGGTGAAGTTACCACTGCGTCACACACCCCATACTTCTCCTTCCAGGCTCGATAATTGCCCGGTTGTAAAGCATTAAGGGCTTCGTGCCACCTCAACTGCGGATTCCAATCATTATTCATAACCTTCAGATGAGGCCACTCCAGTGACATAACCTTGCCAATGACACCTGTGCCAGCCCAAGGATCCCATACCTGTGTGACCTTCTCCCAAGTCACCTCGTGCGCCAAGCGTCTGACCTCCTGAGGAACTGTCATCACCAACTCTAAGCCCCAATCCAGTTGACTGGCAATCTTCACCTGAGCTCTGCTCAGTTGTGTGACATCTCCTCTCTTCTGCACTTCCTCGGGGCTCATGGCCTGCACCGTGGACGTCTTGCGGAGACTTCTCGCGCGAGCGTGCTGCTCTGCACACTTCCTGCTCAAGATGGTGCGATGGCCCTCATGCCAGAATCCTGGCATCACTTCTGTGATCACTCTGCTGAGCTCCCCCTGGGTTCCCCAGGCCACTCTGTCAGGAAGATCCCCCATGCTCCCTTCTTTTCTGAGCATCTGCCGCGAGGTCAGCGCCTGCCATGGGTCTTCACGTCCCGGCCTCACTGCACGATGCGGACCCACGTCTGCAGGCAACAATACCACATCTGATCCCAGCTTCTCTCTCAACTGCAGCTCCATGGCCGCCATCTTGTCAACGATTGACGCGCTCACCTCGGCGGCAGCTGCCACCACAGTCCCACCTAAGCACTTGGGACATTGCCAGTCCCCTTCAGGTACCCCATCCAGCGCCGGATTCAGACACCACGTGTGATAACCACGGTTACAGGTGTCACACAGCAACATGGCTGCCTCCCCATCTGTCCGCATACACACCTCACACGCGAGATGCTTGCTGGGAATGGCTGCACTGCAGTCGTACTGGTCTTTCACTTGTAAGTGACATGGCGCAATACTTTGCACTGTGCTCTTCTCCCGCAGCTTCGTGCTGTCCTCCAACACTACCACTCCATCTCTTTGCACCTTGACTATCTTCAGGATGGCTGACTTGGTGGCCACCTCCATGCCAGAGCGCGGTTGTTGTCGTATATATACGAAATCGCCTGCCTTGAACTGGTGCGGCTTCGGTTCGTAACTGCCACTCCTCCTGTGCTCGTACCGTAAAGTGTCGCGGTGCTGAGCGATCTCCAGGTTGCACCCTGCATGCACCATGAGCCTCTTCACGATGGCGGCTCGCTGTAACAGATCATCAGCCAGTGTCTTCTCCTCCTGCTTCCCAAAGTCCAACTCGGGTCGAGCACGAAGATCCGGTGGCACCGTGGCTTCCTGAGCGAACAGCAAGGTGAATGGCGCCACTCCAGTGGACTGCTGCCTAGCTGCGTTGTAGCTGAGTACGAGTGACCAGAGCATCTCATCCCACTCGAAGTCCAGGCCCTTGTCGAGGGCCATCTTCTTGAAGCAAAACTTGAGGGTGCGTACCACCCGTTCAGTTAAGCCATTGCTCTCTGGGGAACTCGGTGAAGTCACTCTCCGGTCAATGAGACACTGCTCGCATAGAGCAGAGAACTCACCTTCAAACTCTGTGCCCCCATCCACCAAACATTCTGCAGGCGCCCCAAACACGGATAGGAGATGATAGCGAAATGCGTTGGCGATGGTGGCGGCCTCCTTGTCGGGGATTGGAACGCACACGACGAATCGCGTGTAGTGCTCAATCATGACCAAGACGCGTTGGTTCCCAGCCTTCGTGATGCGTTTCGTGGGCCACGCTAAATCCAGGGACCAGCGATACATGAAGGACTTGATCTCCAGCGGCGTGAGATTCGCCTCCTCCCGTGCATAGTGCGTCTTCACCCTCTGGCAAGTCTGGCACTGAGTGACCACTGCTTGCACATCCTGTTTCATGCCTGCCCAGTAATGGCGTTGCCACAACAGGTTCAATGTCCGCCTGATGCCCCAATGGCCAGTCCTCTCATGGTACTCACGCACCAACTGAATCCTGTCACAGGGCTTGGGCACCAGCAGCTCCTTACCACTGACAGTGACCATGTATAACTCGCCCATGAGCTCGTCCCAGCGGTGACGCGCTGCCCTCTTCCTTACCCTGTGATATTCCTCCTTGGGCACCTCCACTCTTCCTCCTGTCTTGATCCACGCGAGGCATAGCTCGTCCTCGTGTATATCGGGGTATCTTTCTCGGAATGACTCCTGGTTGGTTACGCTGGCTAGCATGGCACCCATTCTCGTAGTGTCGGGCAGCTTAGGCAGCCTCATCTCTTTCTCCTTTGTCACTGGTGCCCATTCTGGGGCTGAACTTGTCTCTGCTGGCTTGTCTCCAGGTCTTGAAAAGGCCTGCCGGTGACGTGCCTCGTAGCCCGCGAGCTTCATGGAGGCCATCTTCCACTGCCTGCGGCGTGGAACAGCGTCGGCGGTGCCTAGCCCCTGTGTACCTTTCTGTCCTTGGCTGTACATGCGTTGCAGTCGTTCTTCCCAGTCCTGATGGCTGAGGCGTCGCGCGACTTGCTGGGTGTAGCCGCTGGAACTGGTGATCCACTCTGCTAGTTGGGCTCGCACCGGCTCAGCCGTGCTCTCGGAGGTGGCAGCCACCTTGGTGGCTTTCGCGATGGGGATGGCAACTAGCGTGCCATGTTCCTCCTCCTCACTCTCCTCACTCTTCGGCAGTTTGGTCGTGCTGACCTCGGCAACCGCATACAATAGCTCCATTGCTCTTCGGTCCATAGCAAGGCCAAGCACTCCTGCCAATTCTTCGTCTTTCATGCCATGCGCCGCGCGCAGCTCACCTGCGCTGTACCCCATGGCCACTGCCTTCTCATCCAGGTTAACCTCTCTGGTCTCCCCCACTTCATCATCATCTCCCTTCCTCACCACTGTGCCTGCGCGAGGCGCGCGAAAAGCACGAGAGTTTTGTGTCGCCAAGATGGTTGGCAATACTCTCATAGGCTCCCCTACAACGTTGGCGGTGTAGTGAGGCTTCCTGTCTCCTGTGACGACCCTGCGCGGCTTCCAGCCTCGCTGCAGAATATCGCGCACGTATCTGTCTGGTGGTCTGTCCACCCGCTCCATCACCAGATTGAACTGCTGATTCTGGAACAGATTGCTCCAATATGCTCGTAGACGATGCGCGTATGATCCCGCGCGCGCCGCGTCAAAGGACACCGGCTGGCCCACCACGCTGTTGATGATGGGGAACACCTCCTTCCTGATCTTCGAGTTCTCCCTGTGTGACAGCGGAGAAACGTTTTCCAGCACATATGCTGGCGGTCTCTGAGGCTGCAGCTGTTGCAGCGTGGAGAGGACTCGCACTGCCTGGTAGAACAGTCTGCTGTGCCTGCCCTCCAGACCAGCCAGCTTGCCAGCTGGTGACAGGTCCTGGCATGGATATCCACACACCATGACCCACTGCTCTCCACTCAATGCCCCTGCATGTACAAGGTCAATGAGGCTGGTGTCTTCGATGTTGCTGGGCAGTTGCTCCAAGTGGGCTGCCTCGGCACGGAACAAGTCAGGATGACGGCGACTGAGCGCCATGCACCTGGCCCTGGCTACCGTCTGGCTGGACTTCGAGATGTCCTGGTAGAGGTACTTGTTAACCTTAACTCCGCAGCGCAAGAGCATCTCTAGTCCAGCACACAGGCCCCCACACGGCTCATAGCAGACCACGCCCTCTTCTCTGGCTTCCCGGAAGAAGCTCTTGTCAATCACTCTCGTGTCGATCTTCTTCGGCACTTTGAGCTTACCACCCTCCATGGTCTCGTCGCCGTATATCGCTGGTGAGCCTCCGGAATGCATACCCCTGATCGGCCGTACCTGGCTGAGGGCATCCCAGGCGACTCGAGTCAACCTGCCCGAGCACCTGGCCACTTCCGGGTGGTCAGTGTCAAACATGACCCCCTTGTTACACTCCAGCTCTTCTTGGTAGTGCACATCAAACAGTCGATGGACTGCACTGGTCCCCAGCTGCTCCCTGACCATGTTCTCGCAGTAGTTGGCCACCTGAGCTTCTGGGCTTACTTCGGGGCCAAGTGGTGGCTCCCTGGTCACTTCCAAGCAAATGACGTCTGTGAAGCAGCGCGCTGGCCTCTCGGCACGCCCCGCTTCCCTGGCTCGGTCCCCTTCACGATCCAAGCGGGCACCAGTCTCGTCTGCGGTGCTGGGCAGTGGGTACCTGGATGGCACATCCGCGTTCTCATTCTTCGGACCTGGTCGGTACTGGACCGTGAACTCAAACTCCTGGAGGCTGATGGCCCAGCGTAGGTGTTGACCTTGTAGGTCCCCCTTCTCCATGAGTGTTGTGAGCGGCGAATGGTCGGTGATCAGCGTGAAGTGGATCCCGTGCAGGTACTGTCGTAATGTGCGGACGGCCCACACCACCGCCAGCATCTCACCCTGGAAGCTCGCGTACTGTCTCTCGGTTTTCGACAGCGAGCGGCTGATGACCACACAGATGTGCTCTACGCCATTCTCGTCCTTCTGTCCCAGCACTGCGCCAATGCCATGGTTGCTCCAGTCTGTGTAGAGGAAGATGGGCTTGCTGTAATCAATGGGCTTCAAACATCTCCCCGAACACAGGGCATCCTTCAATGCTTGCAATGCCTGGTCCTGATCCTTCCCCCAAGCTTCCTTGACATCCAACACTTCCTTTCTGAGCAGGTCGTTCAATGGTCGTGCCATCTCTGAGTAGTTGGGTCCCATGGGTTCCCCCACCAGACCTTTGTAATAGTTCATGAGTCCAAGGATGGAGCGTACTCCAGTTTTATCCTCGGGCTTGGGCAGCTCTTGGATGGCCTTGCACTTGATGTCCTGCGCGCCAATGGTGTTATAGCCGATGCGGTAGCCCAAGAAGTCCACCGTGGCTGACCCGAAGGTCGACTTGCCCGAGTGCAGACGTATCCCTGCATCCCCCAAAGTGCGAAGCACGGCTTCCACATCCTTGATGTGCTGCTCAGCGGTGTCTGAGTATATGCACACGTCATCGACGTACGCCACCGTGCAGTGTTGCAGGTGACGTAGCTCGTAGTCCATGATCCTGATGAAGGCTGCGGTTGCTCCAGCTGCTCCAAACGGCATGGATGTGTAGCGATAAAGCTGGTTGCCCCACCAGAACGCTGTCTTGTCCCTGTCCTCCTCAGTGGTCATGGGAATCTGGTGGAACGCCTTGGTCGCGTCCAGGGTAGTCTTGAACTTGGCCTTGGCCACGCGCTGGTAGAGCTCTTCTGGACGATGTGGTAACGTGTTATCCTTCAGCGACAACCGGTTCGTATTCCGGAGGTCGACGCAGAATCTCGTCGAGGTCCACTGTCCAGTGTCGTGATCCTTCTTCCCCGCGACCACCACGTTGCTGGCGTGTCTGCAGTGCTGCGAAGCCGGCTCGATGAAGCCATATTCCAGCAGTTCCTTGCAGTGCAGGTCGATGATCTCCTGCTCTCCCGGGCTGTACTTCCTCGGTCGTTGGTAAGCTACCTTAGTCTCGTCCTTGAAAGGGATGGCGAAGGTCGCATGTGCCGCGCCCCCATGGTAGCCTTTGATGTCCTGCGGCTTGTTGGCGAAGCAGTAGCTGCACCTCTTTACCACGTTGCGCATCTCTTCCCAATTCTCCTCGGTGAACTCGGGATGTCCTCCAAAGGTGGCATTGAGCTCGGTGTCCAGCCACGCGGCCTCGTCCTTGGTGACCCTGGTCGTGCCCCCTGGCTGTAACGTGTCCAGCACCGTGTGCGGAAGCACCTCGTCCTGCTCTGCCACCATAGCCTCCCATCCGGTGTCCCATTGGCGCGAAGACATCTGGTCTTCCCAGGCGGTCCTGGCAGATCTGGTCGGCGAGCCCGAGCACGATCCCATCGTCAGCACGCCCTGAAACTCCCCAGGGGCCACAGCAGCCACCCAAGCAGCCACCGCTAGCAGCAGCAAAAGTTTCAAAATTCTGCTGGTACCCACTGGTTTAACTGGAGGGTGAAGGGTCAGTATGCAAGTCAACATCTTCCACCCCCCTTGCATACGGCCCAGGCCTCCTCCCGCAGACACGTAGGCCACCAGCGCCAAGACTGATATCACATAGACACAGCGCGCCACCTGGTAGCAAGCGGCCGTGAACTGCAGGCGCTGCAGTCGAGCGGCAAAGCGCGGCTTCTGCATGCGCCGCGGAACAGCGGCCAGCGTAGCCGGCCCTGCGGCCAAGATCCGCTGGGCGACCGCCAGCGCGCGACCCACCTGAGTCTCCAGCGCGGCGAATGTGCCACCATCTCGAATCGAGCCGGAGCATGGCAACCCATGGCGGACAACGTGGGCGCCAACTGTCAAGACGCACCCCAGAGTGCCGACCATGTGTGTGAAGTGCATGGCGAGCACGGCGAGGCAGAACCGTATCAATGGCACGTACCACAGCCCACGCCGAGCGTGATGGAGACCAGCTACCTCAAGAGCACCCTTGGTCAACAGCAGCAGGTGCCTGGCCAGCTCCAACAGCACTCGCAGAGGCGCCTGTTGATGTGCCCATGGCTCGAGTGGCGTTGCGCGCACGGCCCACAACGCGCGTGCCATGGCTCTGCGGGGCGCTTCAGCGTGGAATGCCCAGCAGGCGACGACCTCACCAAGAAATCTGAATACCTCCATAGCCATCCATACTGCCATCACTGCAAAATGAGGCAGCTGCGGCCAATGCAAGCGCACGAACACCCCCATGAGCAGGAAGCACACCTGAGTGCGCTTCGCCCGCCTATCATTGGCGGGCTGCGTGCCCGGCATTTCGCCGGGGCTGCTTCTCAGTGACGGGCGCGCCGGGCTGCAGCCGGCCCGGTGCCCCCTTGAAAAGGCCCCAGTGCGCTCTCCCTTCTCCTCTCCTCCCAGATCTCATCATAACTTTGGCGTCTCTGAGGAGCACGCGACGCGCCCATGCCGGCATGCTGACCGCGAGCCGCGTCCTGACGATGAGCGCCTTCCCCGGGGCTCGGAGATCTCCTCCTGCGCTGACCAGCCCGCGGTGAACTCCGCTGTGCAGCACCCTCAGCTGGACTCTGCGGGCGCGCTGCAGGTTGGCCTGAAGGTCGAGTGTCGACATGCGCAACGAAGCCACTGGAACGCTCCGGGCTGCTGGGTGCTGTAGAGCTCGGGGTTGATGGCACGTACGAAACGGAGTCCTGCTCTTGTACAGCTGGAGGTACGGCTTCAGTCTGCTGCGTGCAGACGGAATGTGCCGGGGATCTCAGAATGTCGTTGATTGACTGGTGCTCAGGTCTCTGTGCCATGTTGCACTCCAAGCCCATGGTCGATATCCCGCCGAGAACTCGGCCCGAGTAGGGTGCCGGCGTGGGCGTGGCTCGCGCGCCATCACGACCATCAGGCCCCGGGCGGTCTGACCCACGCGTGCTTATCCTCGCAGTTGCGCGGGCAGCACGAGGTCGTTCTTCATATTCTCTGATGAGTGCCAAACTGGCAGACAGCCCAACCAGTCTTTCACTGATGACCTCCACGCTGTCTTCATCCTCTGTTAACGGCGACGGTGTTCTGGTGCGACCCGTGTGAGTGCTCACACCCTCAACAGCCGCGAGGTCGGATGAGTATCCTGAGATGCTGCCATCTCCCTCCTCACTTCCTGCATCCCCTCCCTCGATTGGGTCCAGGCACCTCATGAAGTCGTTTCGAAGACGCGCCTGCACCTCTGCCCGACGTGCCTCAGCTAGCAACGCCGGGCCCACCGAGGACGTGAACGCAGACAATGGTTCTCGGTGCATCACCGCCACCTTGTTCCAGGTCTCCCAGCTGCAGCAGTCAAACTTGCGCGTGCCTGAGGAGAGGTACTCCAAGGTGAACGCCATGCTGCTGGGTCCCCGCTCACTGTAGTAGCGATTGTCCTCAAAGAGGTAATACACGGCCTTGGACCGGGCGTTGGCACGGGTCTTGAAAACCCGTAGGGTGCCCTGCCGTGGGCCATCGCTCAAATGGCCTCTGGCGATCTCCAAGAGCTGAGTGCGATCAACCAGATGCTCCATATGTTTCTGCAAGGTGCCGAGGAGTCCTCCCGTGCAGCCTTTCGACTGCCCACCCAGAGGCAGAAACTCTTCCCTTCGTCCCACTCCTGCGGAGGAAGCGTACCGGTGCAGGGTCTGGCTGCTGAGTCGCTGCGTGTGCACCCCCTTTCCTCGCTGCGCGAAGGGCTTCCCGAGCTGGAACTCGATCTTGCCCATGAAGCAACGGTACTGGATGAGGAAGACCGTCTGTCCATGCAGCGCCATGAACTCCGAGATCCCTCCCAGATCCAGCCAGTTGGCTTCCCCAGCTGTGTTGTCGCTGCGAGTGGGCGACTCCGGCTCGTAGGTGCCCTGGAACACTGCAGCGTGGTACTCCAACATGGCAGGGTCGAAGACGCCGTTGGGCCAGGTTTGATGCCGTAAACGAAGCGGTGCTGAAGATGGTGGCAGTGCGGAGCCAGATGGCCCCGCCTCATCCCCCCTGACCGTCTTCGACGTCCTGAGAGTCTTGGATGTGCGCACTGGAGGGTTTCTTCTGGCCCCATAAGTGTCCAGCGCGTCCTGTGCTTGCTCCTCTGTCTTGCATGCTCCGAGCATCACTCTCGTGTTGTCCCCCAGATGCAGGTACTCCACGGCGGCAGCGTTCGTGCTAAACACCTCGCCACTGCCTCCTTCCCCATCTGTCACCGGGTAGAACTTCCCCACCTTGTCCGCTGCGGGATCCCATTCACATTCACGCCCTCCACACCAGTCACCTCCATGTCGTACCTCACCTTCAGACGAGCTCGAAGGTCAGCGATGTCCACTCGCTGTACATACTTTAGATGCTGGTACTGCCAGCGCTGGTCCTTCTCATAGTAAAAAGGCAGCTGGAACTCGCCAGTCATCTTGCCCATGGGGTTCATGATGGTGACGCCTTCCATGGTGTGGCGTACCATGCGCTCCATGAGATCCCATTGGGCGCGAGTGTGCTCGCTGAGTACGCAGAACTGGCGCGCCACCTTGTCCCACATGAGCTTGCCCGTCACGACCCCTGGGTACGTCTGATGGGTGTTGAGGACCTCCTGAACACTCGCCATCGTGTACCTTCCAGCCTCCCGATGGGCACCACAGTCAGGGAGTGGGACCTGGTCGTTGTCCTTCCTGCCGCTCGCCCTCGTGGTCCAGGGCTCTGAGGGTATCTTCGTCTCCTTGTCAACCTTCTGGTCCACCAACGTAAAGTCGGGCCACAGTAGCTCCGTCTCCAGGACGGTCTTGTATTCTCCACAACGCGAGAACTTGACCCGCACAAATCCTGCTTCCACACCACTTCCATCGCCCTCTTCGCAGAGTGCGCACAGACGAGCATAGCCCGTGCGGTCGATGTACAGGCGCTGCTGAGACCAGCTGCTCTCCTTGTCTTGGTAGTCCCACGGGTTCACTGCCATGCCCCCCATGGCTGTACGCTGGCCAGCTTGAAGGCAGCTTCGCTCTCGGCCTCCTGCGCCA
Source organism: Cymbomonas tetramitiformis (assembly GCA_001247695.2). Taxonomy (NCBI): domain Eukaryota; kingdom Viridiplantae; phylum Chlorophyta; class Pyramimonadophyceae; order Pyramimonadales; family Pyramimonadaceae; genus Cymbomonas; species Cymbomonas tetramitiformis. The sequence goes on from LGRX02027228.1 coordinate 9,576, forward strand.
GCGTGAGGTCTGGATAGCGAGGGTCTGACTGAGTTGTGGTCAGGCGGGCTGGCGTGCGGGACCCCCTCGCATCTGGCTCTTCAGCACTGGACCACTCACCTCTGGTCGCCACATTGGCTTCCCGCTGGCTGCGTGATGATGCTTGTAGCATGCCCAGCATCTGGTCTGTCAAGGACGTACCAGGCGGCGGAGGTTCGTACGTCGAGCCCTCGGTGTGTAAGCTGACTCGCCCAGTGAGCTCGACTTGCATCATCGAGCTGGGTCTCAGGAAGCCCGCCTCCACCATGGACTGGCAGCGCGCCTCGAGTCTCTCCTTCTCCTCCGAGTTGAACCTTCTCAGCCTCATCTCCTCTAGCCATGACGCCAGGCTGTCCATCAGCTCGGGGTGGTTTCGCGAGAATGCACAAGGTGCAGGCGCACACCTCTCCCCTGCGAGGGCCAGACGGTCTTCTCCCCTTGCGCCCAGGGACACTGCTTCACGTGGTGGTAGCTCGCAATCATCAAAAGCGGGGGCAAGAGTGCGCGCTGTCGTGGCATCAACGTCGAAGATCTCGGTCGCCAGGCACACTCTCGGGTCTTCATTCCGCTTGCTCCTTGCATCGACGGGCGGCGTCAACTCGATCAATGGCAACGTGACCTTCTCCTTCATACCCAGTGACACCGCGGCCTCAGAAGTAGCAATGCCTCTGTAGAGGTCGATGGTCAACTTGAGGGCGTTCTTCAGGGGTCCAGTGCCCACCAAGAAGTCCCACGTCGTGTCATTGGTGTAGGTGACGAAGGCGTGGAGCCGATGCAGAGTCATGTACGGCGTGCCCGCGGCGAGAACTACATCCACGTAGCAGTACTTCGTGAATTCCGCAGGGCTGCCATCACATCTCGCCACCCTGGCCCCTGTCTCTGCATCAAAGATGGTCAAGCCCAACCTGTTGGCTGTCCTGATTGGGATAATGTTGCAGTTGGCCCCCGTGTCCAGGAGAAGCGCTTTGTACAACATAAGCAAGCCTCCAGAGGCCATCAGCGCCATCCCTTGTGCCAGAGACTCGTTCAGGAGCTTGCATACAGGCTGGACCTGCGCCATGGCAGTGAGCTGTTCCTCTGTAAGGCCACTGAGCATCTTCTTCTTCAATAGCTCGTACGCCTTGGCCTCCATGGTCCCTGCGTGCAGCTCACCCCTCTCGCTGAAGTCTCTCACCCCGTAGCTCTCCTGGACGGTGGCCGCTGCAGCTGTTACATGCACCGTCGTCCTCCCCTTCCTGGGCTGCTCCACCATGTCCTCCGGCATCTCATCCAGAGGAATCTCTTCTTCGTCACTGTCGTCGCCCGACTCCATGCCCGGGCAGTCATCATCCTCATCGCTGATGTCCTGGCAGTCTGCTGCTGAGGCTGTCGGCACGGGGAGCTGGTTGTTCTCAGCCAGTTCCACCAAGGTCTCCACACCCCTTGGAGTTGTTATGCGACCTTCTGCTACGAGTCCAGCAGCTAGCTTGCGGAAAGCTGCTCCCAGGCTCTTGATCACGGAGGCCATGAGCTGCACCTTCCTCTGCATCTCGTCCGCCGCAGGCGCCATGGGCACCTGTGCGTCTGCCTCGTACTCCTCGGGTGTCTTCACTGGGAAGCCCCTCATGCGCTGGGTACTTCCCAGGGCTACTGCTGGAGCCGCCGTGAGTTCAGACTCCGCACTCTTGCACAGCGTCTCGGGGAGTGCCCCCAGACCCAAGGTGTTGAGGGCGCTCGAGAGCTCCTCTTCGCCCATCTCCTCGGCCATGGCTGTGAGTAACTCGGTTGGAGGGCCAGACGACACTCCTACCCCTGCGCTGCCATGGTGGTGCGCGCGTGCATCGACGGTGTGAGTCTCCCTCTCCGCGACGTGCGCTGCGACTGGTTCCTCGTCGGAGCCCTCATCCTCGGACAGCACCTGCGACTTCACGCTGCCCGCACGACTGGCAGTCTTCCTAGCAGCCACCATGCCCTGGTACTCTGCTTTCAACGCCTCGGGATTGCCAGTGGTGCTCTTCTGCTTGTCCTCCGGTGACTGTTTGGCTCTGTACTTGTCCTTCTCGTCGTTGGACAGCTGCTGCCAGTCCGTCACCAGGATGCCCCAGTCAGAGTTCTTGAAGCGGTTCTTCAGATTATACATGCGCAGAGCGGCGTTCTCCGCGTCCCACCACTTGCTGGAACCAAGCCTGCTTTCGTGGAATCCAGCAGGCATCTTGACGTGTTTATAACCACTCCTGCACTGCTCGGGATCGGACTCATGCCAGCCCCCTCCAAAGCAGCGCAAGCACTTGGGCTTGTCGTTCGTACGCACGCCCTCTGCTGGCGGTGGCGTCTTGTTGTAGGAGGCCTTCTTAGCTCTTTCGGCCACATTCACCTCCTTCATCATCTTCTTAGAAGGTGATGTATCTACCTTCTTGCTGTTCTCCGGTTCGCCTGACTGCGCCACCTCAGAGGACTCAATCTTCTTGATCGAGTTCTTTATGGCCTTGAGGTCAAGGCCATGCTGTCGCGCCTCCCAGGTGGAGTACTGGCAGCCACATCGTCTGGTGATCTCCTGGAGGAAGGTGAGGATCCAAGACTCTGCATCGCCCTTGAGCTTGTCTTGAACCTCGACGATGGCCTCCAGGTCCTTCCAGGTCACCCGATTGGGTGGCGGGAACTGTGCCCTCAGTTGCTCCTTCACCCGCGTCTGGAAGACCTTGATGCGCAGGTTGTCCACGCAGTCCTCGATGAAGGTACGTAGCTCTTCATCGCTCAACACCTTCCCAGTGTTGAGCTGCATTTCCCTGCGTTGGCACATCTTCATGTAGGTCAACCCATCCTGTCCCACCTCCTGTGGCTTCTGTGTCAACAGATCCACTTTCTCTTGAGTCCCTTTCATCATGAACTTCTTGTCAAGGGCAGCGATGAAGCCCCTGAGCGCGTAGAAGTACTGGGTATCACGGGTGCCATCACGTCCCGTCAAGCCCTTCAGGGAGGTTCCATCAGTCAGATATTCGTCGGAAACCTCCCCTTGGGTGTCTTGGTCCGTCACCGGCCTCGCTATCACCCACGTGGTGCCAGTGTTCATCTCATTGAAAGGGGGCCTAGCGCATGGGATGGTACCCTCGAGTGGGCCATGCTCGCTAGTGTCCTTCAGGACTCGGTCCATGTTGGAGGCCACTACCCCCCCTCTTTCATAGTTCTCGCGCCACCAGCTGAGAGCTTGTGAGTTCTCTCCAGCCAGACACGCAGGGACGATGTCCCACAGATATTCAAAGTCAGGGGGAGTCTCTCTCAGGGTCTTCATCTGAGCTTCGGTGAGAGTGCCAGCCCCGGACCTGAGCCTCTTCCTGACGTTGGCGTTGTGCTGCCGTACAAAATTCTCGCACATGTCGGCGAACTCCCTCAGGAACTTGGGCCGATCTTCTTCCTTGGTGCCCGTGTAGTTGGGCAGCGTACCAAGGTTGACACGAGCGTAGTCAGTGTACTCCATGTCTTCTTCAAAGATTACTAACGGCTCCTGGGCCTGTGCTTGCAGTTGGACTGGTGCTTGTGCCTCAGGCTGGCCACCGGCAGCCTCTTCCTCTCCTTCCAGCTCTGTGAAGTGCTGGCTCACTCGTATCGCTCTCTGGGCACGCCTCTCTGCCCTTTGCTGATCCTCGCGGTCAGCCTTGGATTCCGTTGCTACCTTTCTGGTGAAGAAGAGATACTGGTGTGAAGGCTCTTTTCACTCCACACTTCCCAGCTTACCAGTACGGATGAATCCGTCCCTGGCCTCACCTTTCAGTGCTTTGCTCTAAGTAGCAATCACTGCCAGGATAATCTCGTCCACGACTGGTGAGCAAGGTTCCATCTGTGACCCGGTCTTATATTGGCTCTCCCAGATGTCCAGCAAGGTTGCCTCTGCCCTTAGTGTCTCTGGTCCACGCAGTCAGTCAGCAGAACGCCAGCATGAGTCAAGTGACCACAAAGAATGCTGTCGTGATGGTGCCCACTGACAGTCCTGTTTCGCTCCACGCCTTCAGGCGTACCAGTACGGATGAATCCGTCCCTGGCTTTACCGTCTGGTGCTTTGCTCCAGCAGGATGTCACTTCCCGAAATAGCCCAGTACATAATTCTCAACGCTGCAATCATGTTCGCAAAATTAGCAACTGGTTCTGCTGTGACCGCTGTCGCTGTACTTCGCAAGACTGGTGAACTTCGAGTGTCGCAACAGCCTGCTTCACTCAACCTCTTCCAAGGCTTACCAGTACGGATAAATCCGTCCCTGGCATCACCATTCAGAGGTCTCGTTCTTCAGGACTGCTGTTGAACTCTCAGCATTACAGACGACATGTCTGTAATAAGGCACATTTTTGTTTTGAAAAAGACTGTTAATTACAGTTCTGACGCAGTCGCACAAAGACGAGTCCACAAACGTATATCTTTACAAGCAAAAGAATACTGTATCTTTACAAATTATCTCATAACACTGCTGTTTTCGCGGTCTTAAGCGAGTCCTGGCTATTTTCGGAATCACTGTTACGAAGGCAAAACAAAAATGAGCGTCTGGCTCACCCCACACCGCCGCCCTACTTATTCTCGCTATCTCCAAACAAGTGTAACACCCATCCGTATTTCCGTATCTCGTCACTGTCATAACTCCTCGCGCGTATCGTACTGCGCGTGTCATACGTTCGTCACAGAGACTGCTACAGCAAGTGTCACAACCCGGCTGAGGTACACGATAAGCCGTGGTTTGTGACAAAGGCAAGGGCGGAGGCGTCTCCTAGAGAAGTTACACAGGCGATCCTGAAGGTGTTAGAGATCGCCACAGCTATCGAGTCGAGGAAGAAAGAGAAGGCCTACTCCAGCAGCGGTGCAGAGGCGCTGAACGAACTGGACGATAGACCTCTCCTTCTGCATCCCACTAACCTTCTAGGCCTTTCTTCAGAAGTCGTTCACGAGATTCACCTCGTTTATAGGCAGTGACTGAAGCCGAACTTGCAGCAGCGCCAACCTCATTCCGGCCAGCGCCACCAGCATTGACATCTGAGCCGAGACGACTGCGTAAATGCTATGCATGTCAGAGCACAGAGCATCTGGTGCGCGACTGTACGGACGCGGCAAAGCTGGCAGCCTGGAGACATAACGCTCCTCCTAGACTGGCTCGGAATCGAGACCAAGTGGCGGCCTTGTTCTGGGCTTTATACAACAATGCGGACCCGAGATATATCCCCTTCGAGGTGAGGTCGGAAGTTGAGAGCCTGGTCGAGATGGACGGACAGGTCGTGGAATTTTTGGCGGCATTGGCGAGATGATCTGAACAGCTGGCGGCAATCGAGCCGGAGCTGCGCAACTCCGAGGAGCCTCCGGTTCCGGACGAGGAGGGGTGATGAACCATCCAACACGGAGGCGATTATTTCGCATCTGTTGACTCTCAGTGGTATGAGAGTTATGCCTAAAGAAGGCGATCCTCGCGGCCTCGGCATTTTGCGGTGTTGGGCACTTGGATGTACATTAATGTGTACGAACCTCTTTTGGCGGACGGACCAGTCGCGGCGTTTATCTGCGTGGCAATTAAGAAGTAAGAAGAGATTAACCTCGGTGGAGGTATTGGTGCAGCGTATTCGAAAGCAACTGCCACAGAAGGTATCTGCTGCGGATATTCAGAAAGGCATGGACACGGACCTTATGAGTGAGCGGCAGCGAAGTGATACTCCTAAAAGATTCATAAACTGCAGGAGCGATCTGGAGATGGTGAAGACCCTGACTGATCTGCCTCTGGCTCGTCACGCAGCGGGTGGCACTGTGCCGGTTCTCACATGGAAGTCTATGGTCATACCTCACGTTGCAAAAAAATAACTTCAGCGAGGCTTGATTGACTTCAGTGAGATACATCGCAACCAGAACTTAAATGCTCTGGATCTGGCGGTGCCTCTAGCTACCCTTTTGAGGTACGCTTGGGAAGAGTTGTCTCAGGAAGAGCAACTGCACGATATGTCTCAGGAGACCTCAACTCCAAGAGGCAGCAGACAGTGGGAGTTTGAGGGGTGGAAGCGTGCGAGGAAGAGATATGCGCCCATTTCCACGCGTGATAATTCTGGAACTCTCCTGGTACTAGAATGTTTGCAGTCTCCACTGGCGCCCATCAGCGGCGATATCTGAGACGCGGGCAGGATACCTGGATGGGGGCGGGGGCATTCCTGGAATTCCTGATACGTGGTGCAGTTTATATCGAGTACACCGATTTCGAGAGATGCAGCAGGAGGCAGATCCAGCTGCAATATATCAAGAGATGTTCGTGGAGAATATGCCTGAGGTACTGATTAAGTCAGATGATTCTCCACCTGAAGACGATGATTCTGGAGGACCGGTGGGTGCTGCAGCCTCTCCATCGGCGGCACCGGAGGTTTCAGAATCTCCGATTAACACGCATGCATCAGCGGATGACCAGATACCCACTCCAGACAACGACCTAATAACAATTCACGCAGCAAATGATGGCAGCGGGCATGTGGCACGCGTGGGTGGACGGGGGTTACATACTTAAGTGCATAATTTCGTTCGGTAAATGTTATTATACGGCATTATATTTTTGGAGAAGTTTGGAGAAGGTTTGGACAAACTCAAAAATATAAAATTTTGACATTTAGGGTTTAGGAGTAGTCGTGCGGGGCCATTTTGGTCACTGCAAACCGCAGGAAATCGTGTTTTGCACTTGGCATGCATGCGCGTCACATGAATGTGTTGATAAAAGGTCATCGCCGAGTTTGGGAAGGTGCACCAAGTTAGTTGAAGGCACTAGAAAGTTGCATAGCCAAGATTTTAGGGTTTTAGGGTTGCTGGCGGGTGAAATATTGGCTGTGAGAGCAGGGGTTTCGCATATGCGGGGTCCGCTATAAAGTGCATAATTTCGGTAAATGTTATTATACGGCTTGATATTTTTGGAGAAGCTTGGAGAAGGTTTGGACAAACTCAAAAATATAAAATTTTGACATTTAGGGTTTAGGAGTAGTCGTGCGGGGCCATTTTGGTCACTGCAAACCGCAGGAAATCGTGTTTTTCACTTGGCATGCATGCGCGTCACATGAATGTGTTGATAAAAGGTCATCGCCGAGTTTGGGAAGGTGCACCAAGTTAGTTGAAGGCACTAGAAAGTTGCATAGCCAAGATTTTAGGGTTTTAGGGTTGCTGGCGGGTGAAATATTGGCTGTGAGAGCAGGGGTTTATTTCGCATATGCGGGGTCCGCTATAAAGTGCATAATTTCGGTAAATGTTATTATACGGCTTGATATTTTTGGAGAAGTTTGGAGAAGGTTTAGACAAACTCAAAAATGTTATTTTTTGACATTTAGGGTTTAGGAGTAGTCGTGCGGGGCCATTTTGGTCACTGCAAACCGCAGGAAATCGAGTTTTGCACTTGGCATGCATGCGCGTCACATCAAAATTGTGATACCCCAAGTTTGTTCAAATGCTTGAGCATAAATATGCAAAAAATGTTATCATTATTGCATTGTGAATGCCAAATCACATACTATGTATTAGAATGCCAAAATTACAACAGTGATAACACGCGCTCATGCTCGGCAGCAGGCATCTTGTACACATTCCCTCTTTTAACTAGGCGCACATCGGTTGCACGCACGGCTTCACAAGAGATCAAGCACTTTTTACTTGTGTCTAGTATGTAGTCATCTCTCACATCGGCATCTCCCCATTCAAAGTACCTCCCCGAAACCACAAATTCTCCCGGGGCAAAATATTGCCCATAGTCATCTCGGCGCCCCCTAGGTCCAACCTCCGTCACGGCGGATAACGCCTTCACCAAGTAGTAGGCGTGTGTGCGGTCCGCCGGGTCTCGGTGGACCGCGATGATGCATCCGCGCCGCACCGCTACACTCACATCACTCGCATACTCCTCCACCAACTCCCGCACCCTTGCCGCGTCCGCACCCGTTGCGGGCGTCAATTCCACCTCCCTCCACAAATCCACATGCGAGCTCTCCAAACAGTTCTCGGACGTCGGCATGGGCGACACACATTCCGCATAGCATGACACGCAATAGCATGTCCTGTCGCGCACCAGCAACTTCCCCTCCACGCCCGATCGCACCGAATGCAGTTGCAAAGTGCGCTCCAAAGATTTGTATGCGATGCGCGCCGTGTGATCAACCGCCGAAAAACCTCCCGCCACCTCTTTCGTCGCGTCCTCGGAAGATCAGGACTTGAAATCGGTTGTGGACCACGGTGACGCTGCAGCAAATGCGCATGTACCAAGTGCCTAGCAGGAATTCTTGGCGTTTGGCGCCAGCCGAGCGCTCGTCGTATTAACGGGTCTCGTCGGGACGACAACGTCGCCTGGGGACCTTCGCCGGCTCCCGGGCAGGGTGGCAGCAAAGCCAAAGGTCCCCCCTGCCTGGCGCCTACGATTTACGGTGTCGCAAAATCGCGCCGGGAGTTGGCGCGGTTATTGTTTATTATTTTAATTAATTATTACACCGTCCGAGAGTCCTCATGTGTTTTTCTCTTTTATACGTACACGAGGTACGTGAACGTACAGATGGGGGAAATTGTCACAATCCGATTTTCAGCATACAGGCGATACACGACACAGTGTCACCGTCGCGTATTGTCGATTGTCTCCACGAGCTCATCACTCAACCTTGAGTCGGACAGTCTGGCGCTCGTCTCAGCCTCGTCCCAGCTTCTCGTTGTTTAATCGAGTCTCGTCCCAGCCTCGTCCCAGCCTCGAAAGCTTTCGATAGTCCACCTCTTCGAACGTTATCGGGTTGCAAAAGATCTGACATCGAGGAAATATTCGAATAGGGGCTTCATATGCAATTCGTCTCAGGAATTCCGATCGGATTTCACAGTGAGACGTCCCAGTCGTAGGCTCTACAGCACAGTAGTCGTCCCAGCCCTTTTAGACGACCGCGACCGCGAATGCGTATCTGCTTTACACACGTACGTAGTTTTCCCCAACCGAATATTATATATTTTGCAATGCCGTCTGCAAGTCTGCAAGACTGCGGCACGCATGTATTTTCCCCTAACTGAATATTTTCTATTGTACAGGGATGCTATTATTTCATTTGTATATAAATGGTTATTTTAAAGCTCTATTTTTAATTTAAAAAACGGGATGACTTTCGTAGTATAAATGTTTATATTGGGGGAAAATCTTTAGATTGTCCCCCTCTTTCTAAGAAATGTGGTCACGCAAAATTCATGCAAGGCCTTAACACTGCTCATGCAAAAATCCTTAACAGTGCGAACTGAAATCCATGCAAAATCTTTAACAATGGGAATTGAGATTCATGCAAAATCCTTAACAGTGCGAATTGAGATTCATGCAAAATCCTTAACCGTGCGAATTGAAATTCATGCAAAATCCTTAACAGTGCGAAGATGTGCGAACAGGAATTCATGTGAATTCCTCAACATTCTATTGGCTGAGCGTAAAAGTCATAATGACACGTACTGCGTACTAAGCTTTAGCATGCTGTAGAAAATATATATATTTAAGAAGGTTTTCCGAAATATTTACAAATTAGGTAGACCCTCAATTGTTTATATCCCCAATATTTCAGAACATTTATAGATTCGACTGTACAGTCACAGCGTGTAGCGACGAGCACTGCATTTCACGTCCGACCTCTCGTCTGTCGCCGGTGTACGAAGCTACAAAATGTCAGGGGGGGTAGCTACAAAATGGACATCACAACCTTTTTAATTTGTATCACTTCTTGCTGCTTGTTCTCAGGGCCGACTATACTGTGCGGGTGGAACCTGACGCAGGGCCCACGCATCTTGCGCTGACCTCGCATCAGCTGCATCCCGCCAGCAGCCGAATCGATTCTTTTGATTGAAAGCAGGGGTGCTTGGAGACGGGCGGGAATCTTTGCAGCCCGCCGGTGGTTTCAATTCCTAATACCCTTGCTGAGAAGCGCTTCGTTGTTTGCAGGTTGCGTTCCGATTTTTCGTTAGTGTGCAATGCCGCCAGCAACTTCGCAGTTGCTGGCGGCACTCTGATGTCCTGCAGGTCGAGAAGTGTCTGGATGCCGTCGCGCTGTAATACAGCCCGATGGTTCCGAAGGAATTTTTAACCCCTGCCTCGAGCAGCGCTTCGTACTTTCTGCAGGTTTACTTTATGGCTCTGCCATTTCTGATTCCGCCAGCAATGGTGCTGCCGGTATCAGAACTTGAGTAGCAGACACGAGGGCGATAGCTGCACAAACTGTGCAGTGTGGGTTCGAATCCCACCGCTCTGACTGACTTTCTTCTTGTGTGATGTTGCAGGGATTTCGATTGCGTGCTGTCTTTCTTAGCCTGTTTTGTTCCTTGTTTGTTTTTAACTGCTGTTCCAACTTTTTTGCGTGCAGGTATTTTACACATCTGTTATGGCGACATCGCTACTGACAAAAATTCTGCTGAAATTAGAGTTTTAGCTTACAGCCATGTATACATGACTGAAATTTTGTTTATAATAGAAGCATTTGTGCTGTGACAAATCGTGTTGTAGTTCGGTTTGTATTAATTATTCACAATACTATGTGCATATTTGCGGTGATATTTTAGTATTTGTTTCTGTTTCCATCTTGCTTGCTTGATCCCGTAATTCGATGGGTTTCTGCAATGCTATTTTCTGCCCGCGAATGATTTCTACGAGTGTCTTCCTCAGCAAAGCAATAAATTTGTTTTCAGTTACTATTCGTTTTTGTTTACATAAAGATTTTTATGTGTATACGCGCTGTACTATTCCCACGTGTTTCTGCTCGCTTGAAATAACATTTCAGATAGTTTTGTAGCTAGCTACAAAATGGCAAACCGCTCGCCATTTTGTAGCTATAGCTACAAAAATGCATATGGCGAGCATTTTGTGGTCTAGCTACAAAACCTGGAAGCTACAAAATGTCCGGGGGGTAGCTACAAAATGGTCGTGCTACCT
>LGRX02027229.1:0-88685 GCA_001247695.2 Cymbomonas tetramitiformis
GACCACGACAGATTATTCCTTTCGTCTTCTGTAAGGAATCTCAGATGGAACTGTTTGCGAAGATCAGAATCCATACTGTTGACGAATCTGTCCTTTATCAACACATCATCCAGATCAACTGCTGCTAATGCAGCCAGTGACGTGAACGTGCGTAGATAATCTGAGAAAGTCTGGTTCCCTTGATTCAGCGCCATTAGGTGTTTTTTAGCCACTGATCTTTTATGGGGGTTGCCAAACTGACTGAGGAAAATCCTTCTGACCTTCTCATATGTGGCATTTGGTTGTTTTGCCACGACCTGGAAATAATGTCGGTCGTTGTTTTGTATGAGTGTCAGGAATACTGTGATAATGTCCTTGTCTGGAACTCCTGGATAAGTGAACTGAAAGTATCTATCCACTGTTTCCAACCAAATCTCTGCATCCTGTCCTGCCTTAAATTCCTTAGGTGGTGTCATTTTCACCTTTGGAACTAAAGTGGATGGAGCTGGTGCTGGTATAGGATCATCATCAGGGTCTGTGAAAACTGTTGGAGCATTTCCTCTGTATACTCATCGTCTGGTTCCTGTGGTTCATTCTCAGGATCTCTATATCTGCTCATGTCGGGCCTCATGCGACTGATATTATCGAAGTACCCTATTTGGTCGAATCTGGTCTGGGTATTATCATAACCAGTGAGCCACTTGGGTATCTTGAACCGACTGTAGGCATCGTAAGAACCTAAGATGTCAAAGCACCATGTTGACGGATCTGCATTGATAGCTGGAATATCGGATTCTTCTGCCATCTAAAAAACAAAACACAACACCAAAGTACCTTCAATTGGCTGAGTGTGTGTGTGTGTGTGTGTATATATATATAGTATATATATGTATATTTTGTACATGTAGTATATCTGTACATTATAATGAGGTGATGTATGTATATATTCACCTTCTTCCCCCCTCAAGGAAGTGTGAATACACAGGCAGTTGTCAAGTGCCTTTATACCTCATGATATAGCATGCAGTCCTTACAGGAAGCAGCTTATACAGTTTTAGGGTTGCAGCCCTACAGTCCTTGGGTTGTCGCCCTACAGTTTTTGGGTTGTTGCCCTACAGTTCTTGGATTGTAGCCCGAAATATTGTCATGACTGCAGCATGACACATATGCCAAACACAAAGTGTTTCCTATTATATAGGTGGAATTTTAGGGTATATAACGTCACAGTGACCCTTATCTCCCACAGTGATACTAGGGTGTTACTTGCCATCAGTAACCCTAAAATATGTTAAATTAAAGCAGTATGAACATTTTGCAAAGAAATTGAAGTAAAACTGCATTTAATTTTTCACTGTGTATCACGTGGTTTTTAAGGAGGTATGTTACACCCCTGTAACTGTACACGTGAATATATACAATATTAGGGCGTTACATGTGCTGTACTATTTTGAGCATATTTTTCAATAGCTAATAAAATAGGGTAACGAAAAAAATGAAACTCAAATTTTCGTTTTCAAATCTAACGTATTTATTTTTCACGTATTTTAGTACAGCAACTATGTATACCCCTAGGTGTTACACACCTGATATTTAGGGTGTTACACGAGATATGACCATGCACATTATGTTTTTCAGATACCTTTATAGCGTATAAAATCATAATTCGAAATAAAATGGGGTCGGAATTTCAGTTTTGAAATTTATCGCCAACGATTTTTACCCATTTTCCACCTTTGTTGGCCATTAAATATGTACCTCAGTATATATATCTCGGTGTGTGTGGAAGTTGCAAGTTACAGAACTAATGCAACTTATCTCACTTTTGCGCATGATAATTTTCATGGCATAATAGTGAAGATATCTGATGATCAACATCTGTGGTTGAACATATATATGGGTTTTGCTGATTTGAAACCCATGGAAGTTGGTCCACTTCCCAATGATTAATTAGGTGTATCAACTTTAAGCGGGTCTGCCACTTAAGTGATGACTTGTCAGAACCTATGATCTATTTGGGCATATGGCTGTGCACTGAAAGCATATCAAAATGATATCTTTAGATTCCAAATAGATCAGGACATAGCTTGATAATAATCTAAGCAGTCTCACACAACACAATGTGTGTGTGTGTGGTGTCCACAACAACCTCTATCAGTTCAATATGTAGTTACTGATCTGAGAATGTACATGCTTAATGTGCTGATCAATTCTGAATCCATTGTCACAATGCAATGTTGTTGTTGTTGTTGCTCCAGCGATGATATGTGAGACGAATGGACAATGCTCAGCAGTGACCAGCTGCTTATCTGAGCATTGTATAATGCCTTCGGGTCTGGAGATTTCTCCATCCAGCCCTACAGCATGTTGGTTGATTCTGTCCCTTATCTATCGTCATCACTTAACATCCAGCTGCTATCGTGATCAAGCTGGATGGTACTATGTATTACGTGTTGATATGATCATTGATCATTACACTTTCGAGTCAGTGCATTGTCAACCAACTGACACTACTATGTAAGTTGACAATGATTATTTATTACACTTGTGAATCAGTGTAATGTCATATATTTAATGATACATAAGTTGCAGTGAATTGTATAAGCAGTGACTTATGTTCATGTACTTTCTGATTGAGTACATGTGTGTGTGTGTGTGTGTGTGGGATTTTGCTACTACACACGCTTGTATACAGGTGATTACTGGTATTACACTATACCAAGATGATCTATCATATAGGATGATCTGTATACCAATCACAGAATATATCTAACATGATGTATATCAGCTTAGTGGTGATTGTAATCCTGCATATTCTCATCTACAGTTCGCGTGCTGCGGGTGCGGCCAAACCAGCCCCGCGTGGTGTACCCGGACGACCGCCCGCCAAGACCAAGTCCCGCGATGCAAGTGATCGATATCGCCTTCGAAGACATCAAGCAGCACATACAAACCTATTATCAACCCGGGATTGGGGGCGACGGGGACGACGGGGACGACGGGGACGGCGGAGACGGCAGGGGCAACGGAGGGGACGAAGGCGAGGGCGGCGATCGAGGCGACGAAGGTGACGACGGCGACAGAGGTGACGACGGCGACGACGATATTCATAATGATGGTTGGTACAGATTGCGCGGGGATGACACGAATCCCGTCGAGTTTGAAAATGAGGATTACGATGACGACGGTCTGCAAGGCGATAACGTACCCATTGCCAGGCGCGCATACGACCTAAACCAGGTATCGTTGGTCGCCAGATTGATTCGCGTCATACTAAATCCGGCAAACCCTAGGTCAAATAACGCGAACTGGAACGCGCTGGTCGATTTTGCTCGCGACGCCCTCCAAAGAGTGGCGACAGACGCCGTACAAAATTTTACGGAAGATGTGTTCAAAGGTTGGTTAAATTCTATAGTGGATAACTTCAACGCGATTCTCAACATTGTACTTCTAAATCCGTCCGGTGGTGTGATCGCGTCGCACAGATATTTTAACCAATTTTTAGAAGAGTACCGACCGGTGGTTTCACAGATCAACACGTTTCTGCAGCGCACCGTCGGTCGGAAAATATTTAAAGTGCGTGGCGATAATCATTGCCTCCTACACGCGTACATTTTTAGTCACGTGATGTCACCAGAAAATAGACAAAGCATACAACCCGATTTTGACGGGTTTGCAGCCTCGGATGAAGAACTAAGAATCTTGCGTGCAAACCTGGTAGCAGAGATGGAACTACTTAACATGAGAGCCGAAAGTATTATTCTAGTCCGAGACGGACAATACCTTGAAGAAGAAGCGATCCAAGCGCTCGCTGTACTGGCCCAGCGCGACATTTACTTGTACACGTACACCGAAGATCAAATAAGCTCAACAGATCCCATTCAATCGGTGGGACTGCGAGGTTTTTCGTACGAATTCGAAACTATAGGCCAGATGGACGACGTATATACCCCCCCGCGACTCGGTATATGGCTTTCTTCCATCGATCGTTCGAGACTTACCGACGTACGAGTAGCGATGGCCCACGACGCGACCCAAAATAATAATCGCGCAATTGTTCTGGCGATGCGCCATGATTTGGGAGCGTTGGCAAATAATCACTACGACACTACAGTAAACGTCCAAGAAAATTTCGTATTTCAATCCGCGCAACAAAGAGTCTTCAAAACGTTACATGAAATGGTTAATGATTCGAAACGCACACCTTTGCGTCTACTTACACACGACCAAGCCGATTTGGTGAGCAAACATCATAAAATCTTTGAAGAAGCTTACGACGCTAACAACGTGCTCGCTAGAATCGATATTCTCATCAAAAATCACGTACCCAATGCCCTTGTGCCGGATCAAAGCATAGATCACGTACCCGAAGATTCTGTGTTACACCTTCTCGATGAGACGGATAATGCAGATCAAAAAGCGACGCGCGTCAATTCCGTAACACGCCCCGTAAACGTGGATCGGATGCTCTCGCAAATAACGATAACACCGCCTTTGCCAGTACGGCCTACAGATGATGATTTTAAAAGACTTTGGTATAATGACTTGATAATAGATTTCTACAATTTGATGCTTCATGCGCGCGATACGCAAAATCATTACATATTTATTCTAACCAACCGTTGCGGACTTGCAGATGATCGTATGTATAAATTAAACACGCCCGTAGACACACTCCGGAACAATTTATTACTATTGCACCTTGAGCATCGTAGAATCATCGATAATTACAAGGCTAGTGTCAAATGTTTCATTCTACCGCATTCGATGAACGAATCACATTGGATTCTGGTGGTCTTACGCATACCGCAATCTCCTACGTGCAACGGTCATTTCATTATTTACGATTCGTCTAATGATCCTTCACAGTTGCCCAGGACTACAAAAAGATTACTGCGTAAGCTTATGGTGAACGCGACAAACAGGATCGGCATGGGGCCCAACAATAACGTGGACGAATCACAAATAAAGTTCTGGTACGTCAGAGACCTTCCTAAACAGAATTCAGCGTACGACTGCGGCGTTTTCACCTGCATATACGCCAACTACATCACACGCGGACACGCATGCGTCGACGATACGTCCGAGGTGCATGAGAACAACGCGACCACTGTCAAACTCAGGGATGGGGACCCGCTGCACAACTTGCACGCTGATTACATGCCCTTCATCCGAAAGCGTATACATTATGAGATTTTGACCGGAAAGCTAACGGACGAGCTCTAGTATCTAGTTACTCAAGTATTCCCTGACAGTTTGCCCCTCAACGTTCTTCGCTGGTTCGCCGTCAGATCGCAGGCGCGCTCGCATGCGCGCAAAAGCTCCGTCCGAAGGCTCCCGTGATTTCTCCCGATCGCGTGCCAGACGCGCATGGCCGACGAGTACGACGGACCGACCCGCTCCACGTAGACCCGCATGATGTCGCGGCACGCGTCCTCCGAATCCGCAAAAAATACGCACATCTGGATGATGTCCTCGATGCCGTGGCCGTGATGCTGAAGCAGCGTAGGCAGCAGACCCGTTTGCGCGCGCCGCTTGTCGATAAAGAGAGCGCTCAAGCGCAACTTCTCCGCGCAGCTAAAGTGCGGGGACGTCCCGATCAGAGGCGGCAGATCCTCGTACACATCGTGCGCCTCGCCCAGTATCCGCCGAATCTGCTGATAGTCCCCCACAGTCATCTCGGAGATGTGGCACAGCGCCAGGGTGATCTCCGCGATCGCCTTGTGCCCGCGCCCGCGGGCCTTCACCAACGCCCGCAGCGCGCAGATGCCCAGCTGCGCGCAAAAAGCCGTCAGCACGGTCAGCGCCACCTCCGCGCGAACGTGTATGAAATCCTGCTCGACCGCCGCGTCCGTAAAGTGATGATCCACAAACAACAACAGGTTGCTCACGCTGCTCATCTCCGCGTGCATGCGCTCCAACAACAGCCGCTCCGCCGCGATCATCGCCTGGACCCGGTGGTGCTTGTCCAGCAGGCACATGAATTCGAAGCACTCCTGCGCGAAGGCCCGCAGACGTTCGCTGCCGCCATCGTGCACGCTCATGGCGCCCTCGACGCGCGCGACCAGCAGCACGTGGATGCCGCGCGAGTTTATCATGCCGCGCACCCGCTCGGGTCGACACGGGCACACTATTTGGACGATCGGCGGTGATTTAGCGACTGGCGCATCGGAGCCGCTTGCGTTGCACCCGCATCAGCAGGTTGCACGCGTCGGTGCACCACCGATCGCCGTACCGTCGCGTGAGATGCTCGTTGCACTCCCGAAGCGCACGCTCGTGGGTGGCCAGGCACGTTAGCCAGACGGCGCGGTGACGGTGCCGCTCGCGGCCGCGCAGCTCCGCGCACCGTGAGCACGCGCTCGGGTCGTACGTTTGGTCGGCCACGTCCCTGCAAACGCCGCATCGAGTCCGCACCCGAAGCTCGTAGCGATGCAGCAGCTCGTCGCAGAGACGCTCGCACGGGCGAAACGCGGTGTGCACCGCGTCCAGGCAGGCTTCCGTCATCTTCCAGCTGCGCGACGGGCACTGGCAGAGGTGCGACAGCAGCATCATCCGAAACAGGTGCAGCAGCGTGATGGCCTGATCGGCCACATGCGGGTTGCCGGTGCGCTCGCACGCCCGGACGGTCCGCTCGTAGTAGTTGGGCACCGCCCGCTCCAGCATCCAGCGCACCATGGCGGGCGACGGGGGCGCGATTTTGGGCACGTTCGTCTCGAAATCCGACATGAGCGCCACGATCAACCGCAGGCGGGTGCGACGCGCGTCGGCGCAATGATCCTGGCCCGCGCGCAGGTAGCACAGGTCGCGCAGCCAGCGACAGGTGCAGGCCACCACCCGCCACTGCGACGGCGCGAGTCGCGCCAGCACGTGCGCCCACAGCACGTCCGGCGGCAGGTGCTCCAGACACGTCACGGGCGCGGTGTCGGCGCAAAGAGCGGCTCCCATGTCGGGTTTATAATTTTTGACTCACGTCACGTAAAAGTTTTCTAATAAAAGTGTGTCGTCGCTACCATCATGGCAATTTTTATTCGGTGTGTAGTTTTGCATAACAATTCACAATGTGTATAAATATACTAATGTGAAATACGTAAAAACAACAAATTATGAATTGGGGAGATGTGGAAGCTGGACTTCAAGCCGTAAATAATTTAAAGGAACAACACTATAAGGAGCTAATAGAAAAGTATAAGAGTTTCAATGAGTTTATAGATCAATGTGAAAGGGAACAAACAGAAATTTGTGGACGAATTGAGAACATTATTGACGATGAAATAAAGAAAAAGCAAATGGAATATGAAATGTGGTGCAAACTCCAAAAAAATTTCGATTGTTCTAAATTACTCGATCTGGAAAATTTACAAAACGAAATCGAAGCTTTAAAAGCAAAATGTGATGAATTAGCATCTAGCATTACGTCAACGTCATCTTGATTGTTTGTAACGTGACATATTTTTTTACCTGAATAACAAACTTCTTTATATTTTCAAAAAAATCGATTATTTGTGTTGTCGTATTTTGTATTTCTTCATTAGTCGTCATCAAGTAAAAGTCCGCCCAAACGTTTGGCATACAATTGTCAATAGAATTCTGTTTTTCTTTAAGGTTATCCAATAATGATGCAAGTGAAATTTTGTATTTGTCAAATCTCGACGTACTTTCGAGCTCCATCCTCTCAAAGGCAAGTTCATTTTGATTTTCCGTTTGTGTCGGCATACGTAATTGTGAGTAATTGTAAGGCATAGTCAACGAATACCGCGTGGCAAGCCTTAGTTTTTTTTGTACTACCGCATTTTCAATTTGGTCTAACTTATGCATTATATCTTCAAATTCTGTTCTCATTTTTTTGCCCTGTACCGTAATATTATGTAAAGTTTTGTAAAAATTTGTATCTGTTAAATTGAGTTTGATATTCCATATACAGATTTATGTATTTATATATAGTTTTTTTATCAGTAGTTACGGTAAAAGTTTTGTCGTCACTTGTACCCATCCGATTCATACGCTCAATAAGTTTTTCGTACTTGTATAATTTACCCTGTAAGTTGTCGGACCAGGTTTTAAATTTGTTTTTTAAATGGTTTGTTTTATTTCTATTTACTTTAACGATAGTCATTAAAGAAAGTTCTAATGCCCTTAAGTTGGTATCAATTTCCATATCATTATTATGTACTTGCTGCTGCTGTTGCGGTTCTATTAGATCTTCATTACGATCATCAATTTGTACTCGCTGCTGCTGATGTTGCTGTCGCCGCCGAGGGCTGATGTTGTTGTCGCCGATCCAATAGGGCAGTTGTATCGGAAGATGTTGCTGGATTTGATGCGGAAAGGTAAAGCCGGCTGGCGCTGCTGGCACTGCGGCTGGCGCTGCTGGCACTGCGGCTGGCGCTGCAGGCAATGCGGCGGGCGCTGCTGGCACTGCGGCCGCCGCTGCTGGCACTGCGGCTAATGCTGCTGGCGCTGCGGCTGGCGCTGCGTGCGTCGTAAGGGTCGGGCAGGGCCGCAGCGCCGCGGGCTGCGCCGCAGCGGCGGTCGGCGCTGGCGGCGCGGCGGCTGGCGCCGCAGGCGCTGCGGCTGGCGCTGCAGGCGTGGTGGGCTGGCGCTGCAGGCGCGGCGCTGGCGCCGCAGGCGCGCGGCGGCTGGCGCTGCAGCGGCGCGGCGGCTGGCGCTTCGCAGCGCGGCGGTCAAGGCCGCAGCGCGGCGGTCGTGGCGCTGCAGGCGCGGCGGCTGGCGCTGCAGGCGCGGCGGCTGGCGCTGCAGGCGCGGCGGCTGGCGCTGCAGGCGGCGGCTGGCGCTGCAGGCGCGGCGGCTGGCGCTGCAGGCGCGGCGGCTGGCGCTGCAGGCGCGGCGGCTGGCGTCGCAGTGCGCGGCGGGCCGGCGTTTGTGCACCGGCGGTCGGCGCTGCTGGCGCACTGCGGCTGGCGCTGCAGGCACTGCTGGTGCTTGTGGTCTTAAATCTGGTCTGTTTAAAAACTCTTCAATCTTTGCTAACATTGTCATGGGATCATAGCGAATATTCATCGTATGATTTTTTAGGTGAATGATAGCAAAAACTAAATATCTTTGAAATCATTGCATATATACATATATATATATATCATAAACGTATGTTTAATGACTTTGATTAAACTCAGTTATAAAAAGAAAGAAAATTTATTTAAGTAACATGGCAGGCGTACTGTTCTTGTACCCACGCGCCGTCGCACGTCGATTACCAAACCATGTATAAATACAAGCACATAAAAAAGTGCATAGTCTACCCACCTAAAAAGATACACGAAAGTTTTTTACTTTATAAAAAATGTCAGTCATAGTAGAATGTTTTGAAAAATTAAATATGACGACCACGTCGTCAAAGCCAAAAACAGGCAAAGCTAATAGGCTTGATCGTAATCCTCCCAAATCGCAAATGCCGACGTTTGATATAGGTAATTATATTAATGTCAGATCGAATTTTGAAAAGAATATTGTTTCATATTCCAAAACAATAAATCATTATTGTGCCTCGTCACGACCGGCAATGTATAAACAGACTACTGATATCGTTCACCATATAAGTAATAATGATATAATGGAATATATACAGAAAAGAATGAATTTTTTAAATAAATACGAAATTAATCTTGATTTAATAAGCGACACTTTTGTACAAAATGTAAGAGTGCCAGGAACGGTTTATAAAGAAATTCTTTTAGAAATGTTATATTTGGTTTATTATTTGCATTTTATAAAAACCAATCCAAGAAGTGCAACCGCTAATTTAAGATCAGCATATGAACAACATCAAAATATAATTTTACGGATAACAAATAGAGAGTTTCAAAATAATGGTGATAATTTATTGAATTATTTAAAATACACAAACCGCTACTATAAAATTGAAAACAACGTACTAAAGGGATTTGACGCTGACACGTCAAGTACACTGGACTTGTTTTACTATTTTACCGATCTACAATTGTACGTATCAATGATAAAAAACAACATTAACCTTGAAAAGACTGAAAAAATTTTATTGGCGATTATGATGGATAGACTGACAGTCAGTGTTGTTCGTGGTGACAATGATACACGGGATGATGCGAATGCATCACAAAAGTACAGCGAAGTTAAAACCAAAATTATTGAAATATTTGAAAATTTGCCAAGAGATAACGGTCAGCCACCAAGAGATGGAGGAAATGGACCGGGACCAGGATCGGGACCAGGAGGAGGAGGAGGAGGATTCTCAGGAAGAGGAGGAGGATTCTCAGGAGGAAGAGGAGAAGGAGGAGGAGGAGGAGGAGGAGATGCAGGAAATGGAGGAGGAGGAGGATTCTCAGGAGAAAGGGGAGCAGGAGCATCAGGAAGTAACCCATCACCACCGGAAAATGGAAGAAAAAGAGTATCTAGACCAGGATCAGGAGAAATAGCAAGAAACGCGGAAATAAATAGACAATCTGACAGTCAAATGGACCAAATGGGAGATTTGGCCGATTTTTGGGACATTAACGATTCTTTAGAATATACACCAACTGAAGCATTACCGATAGGACAAGCAGGAAGAGAAGGAATAGGAGGATTATTAGCATTGCCATTGCCAACAGAAGCAGTATCCACTGGCGCAAATTTGTCGAACAATGTAGGAGCAGCATCCATTGAATTATCTCCAATGATTAGGGGACAAGCAGGAAGAGAAGGAATAGGAGGATTATTAGCATTGCCATTGCCAATAGAAGCAGTATCCAATGGCGCAAATTTGTCGAACAATGTAGGAGCAGCATCCATTGAATTATCTCCAATAATTAGGGGAAATCCTGAAATGTCTTCAACACTAAACGGCGTATTGCCAAATCTTCCCGAAGGCGCACCACCCGGAGCCAACGGAGAATTCAAGGAAAGACCGCAAAAAATGTTGAGAGAACAACCCACAGAATATAAGACGGATGTACCAATTACGGAAGCAGCGCAGTCACCTGCATCAGCTGCACAACAACAAGCTGCACAACAACAAGCTGACGATACACTCAGACGCAGTGCACGAGAGAGAACAAACGCTCAAAAAACAACTGTTGATCCTCGAACAGGTCAATATGTACTCGAAGATGTTTCAAAACTTAACAATTAATTTTCAATCCTTACGTCAATTACAATAAATTATCTTGTGACACTTCAAAATTATCCTGCGAGAATATTACTTACATTCAGTCAGTCACCACCAGGAGGATCCGGAGGAAGATCCGGTCAACCACCAGAAGAAAACACATATCAGTCAACAAGATTTGGATTTGGTCAGCAAGCTTCTTTGTTAGGTAAACAAAACATGCGAGTTTAAGAAGAGGAATGCAGTCCAACTAAATCAAAAAAAAAAATATTTTAACAGTGTAGAAATGTCAAATGGACTTCCCTCCAGAATTGGAGGGCAAACCGTGAAAGAGGAGGTAGAACTTTCTTCGAACAGCGCTAATCTATTAAAATTTGCCGGTTTTACAAATCGCTACTATAAGCGCATACTTGCACCCGGTATCCCAGCAGATGATAAAATATTATTTGACGGCGATACGTCTAGCGCGCTGGAGTTGTTCTACTATTTTACCGAATTACAATTGTGCGTATCAATGGTGATAAACCAAGAAAACCCTGAAAAAATTGAAAAATTTATGTTGCGGGTTTTGATGAATAAACTGAAAGTCAATGTCGTTCGTGGAGATAATGATACACGGAGTGATGTGTCATTAATAAATGCTTCACAACAGTACAATCAAATCAAAGAAAAAATATTTGATATGTTTTTAAAATTGCCACGAGACGAAAGAATCGGTCAGCCACAAGGAAAGCAACCACCAGAAGGTCCAAGAGGTGGAGGTGTAGGAGGAGAAGGAGATATTGGAGGAGGAATGGAAGCAGGACCATCAACAAAAGGAGGAGGAGTAGTACCTGAAGAAGAAAATAAAGAAGAATACAGAGAAAAATCCAAAGCAAGAAAAAGACTTTTATCTTTTGGGAGTGACGTGCAAGCAGCAATAGCCGCGGTATCAACATTGCCTAGTCTAGCTAGTAACGAATTAATTTTTCAAAGAGACCCAGACAAACCCCTCTGAATGTGATAAGGTGACCAGAAAATGAATGGCGAGCCTAAGCTGTCGCCCAGCCTCAAATGGAAATGCGCTCACTGCCCGACGCGGATCATGACGCATTCCGCCACGTTCGCGCGACTGCCGCACCGCACCGTCCGCACCGCGAAGGTCACCTTCGTACCCACGTCCGCGTACCGACCGCGCACGCTGCGCAGCGTCACAAAACTGTCGGCCGACGGCCATACCACGTCGGGCCTCTTGCGGCGTAGGAGAGCGTCGTACTGCGCGCCGTCCGCGACGCGGGTGATCTGCACGCGCAGATCCGGCGCCGAGCGTCCGTCATCCTCGGGCTCGCCGTCGTTGCGTGGTTGCCAGTAAGCGAAATCGGTGTGTCCGAACCGCCCGTGCCCCGCAGCGCGCGGATTTTCCGCCAACGAACGCGCTAGCTGCTCTTCCCGGATACGACGGCGCGCGTACACGCCACGGTCCCGCCGCTTCGACACGACGCGGGCCCAGGCCTTGCTGGCCCGGCGCGCACGGCTGTTGTGATCCATGCGCAAGGGTCAGGGTAAAATATTTATACGAATGCTGAACAAAAAACACTTACAATTTTTCTAAAGATGGCTTATGCCCGTATTGGTTCCGCGATGGATCTTTTAAAGTTTTGTCTCCAACATCACTTCTAATGCTGCGATCGACCGTGCGCCTAATGGAAACCCTCTAAGCTGTGGCGGAGTATATGCTGACGGTGATTCTCCAGATGATCCCCAAGCCTTTCGTTCTCCGCGCGAATAGAATCCATCTTGGAAAGCTCCTTCTTATGCTTTTCCGCTTGCATCTGGAGTTTTGCAGTTTGCTGTTCCAGGCTCTTACACTTGCCTCGAAGCTCCGCGGCTTTCTTGACCGCTTCATCTCGCTGCGTCGTGTGTTGGCGAAGCTCTCGTATTACGTACGCGTTCTTCTCGTTGATCGTTTTCAGGTGGGTAATTTTCTCCTCCAGTCTGCGAACACGCTTCTGGTGCGCGGTCTCCGCGCGGCTTATCTCGTCACGCTGGCGTTTGCGCGTGACGGCATGTTCCCGCTTCAGTCGATTAATCGGTTCGGAAACGGCTTGCTGAGTCTCCGGTGACGCCCAAAACGCAGCGAAGCTACGCTCGCGCTCTTCGAGAAGGATCGACCTCAGCCTTCTTCTGTCCATGGTAATATCGGAGGAATTGACCGCAGGACACTCGGTCTCTACGTGCTCCAGTAAGTCCTGAGGGGTGCGCTCCGTGTCGTCGGTACACAAAGGGCAGTCTTGACACTTGGTGTGATAAAAATCGTGCCGTAAGCTGTCGTCTTGCTCTATTCTCAGTCGTTTCCCCCTGCACATTGAACAGCGATTGGAATTGAATTTGGAAAAGCATTCCGAGCACTCCAGATGCTGCGGGGATTTGTTCTCGCACGTCTGATAGAGTTTCACGTCTTCCTTCACATGCACTTTGCAAACCGAGCAGTACGACCGCGACATGATGATTCGTGTAATGTTGCAGAGGTTTTTTTGGAGCTCGTCATTCGCCGCCACTTGCGATAGCTTCTCCGCGTATTTTGGTATGGGTTCGTAGAACTTTTTCGTCGGCAAAGTATCCGTGTCAATACAGATGCTCGATAGACTTTCCGTGTGAGCCTTAAGTATGCCGACCATGGTCTGACCGTCGTCACTAAGTCCGGATTCATCGGAAACGTACCCGTCGAAAATCGCGGTGTTTTGGTGAGTTTGAAGGGGTAAATTGGAATTGTACGCAGGTGAGGTGGGACTGTACGCGGGTGAGGTGGGACTGTACGCGGGTGAGGTGGGGCCGCTGCGGGCAAGGTGGGGCCCAGCCTGTGAGCCGAGGTGGGACTGTGCGTGGGTAAAGTAGATGTGCGCGCGGGCGACGTGGGGCTGTACGCGGCTGACTCGACACTGTAATTGTGAAGGGTCGATACGCGAGCATAGGCCCTGACGCTGATTCCGGCGCTACTCATGGCTGTAGGTGTTTGCTTGTGTTCTGTCAGTGGTTTCAATAAAATGAATCATTTTTTGGGTTCGAGGGCTGTATATACCTTCAACGCCACAAATTTTTAATCGTCTCAAAAATTATAAACCAGTCGATCGTGCGCACGTCGCGCAAACCTTACGCGGTTCCGTTTTGTTCTGCGCGTCTCTACGTGTGCCAAATACGTCGTCATTTCCTTTATTGAGTTTGGCCTGCGGTGATCGCGACGCGAGGTTTATTTTACCGCCGATCGGGGTTTTCTGGGTTGAAACGCAACGCCAGCGCCCCATGTCTTCAGTGATTGCCGCATCGCACGTCGTCGCGGGTATGCTCAACGCGTATTACGATGACGCGGATCGTCTGACGGATCGCACCGTCGGCTGGAAGCGCATCCGCGACGGCGAGGAGACGCGTTGCGCGGTGGAGCTGTACGTGAATTCGACGCTGGAGCGAACGGCTCAGCACTTTGCGGTTCTCCTGTGCGATGCCAAAGCGATTCGCGCGTTCGCCAGGATACTGCATCGGGATGCTTCTGACCGCGCGATCGCTGCGCACGTACGCGTGAATAAGTCGAGGCCGACCGTGCTGCGATTGGAACTGGAAAGCGCCGATACGAGCGCGGCGACTTTGGCGACGGAGCTGCGGCGTTGCGTACTGACGACACGGGGCGAGAGGGTGCGGCGGATGCACGATGCGGTGGATTCGTGCCTGCGCGAAACGCTGCTTTCGCACGCTTCGGTGGTGCACGTGCTGCTTCCGCTTCACATCGCGAGCACGCTCGGGGTCGACGCGGTGGCGTGGCAGAGACACTTAATCTCGCGCTCGTTCGAGGTTGCTTTGATTAGACCGGATCACATGCACGGCGATTTTATACTGACGGTGCCCGTGCTGGGCGCCTTTGACGAGAGCGGCGAGATCTCGCTCGTGACGGAATGCATCCAAATGCACGTCCGTTTCGACCGCGTTCGGCAATTCTGGATTCACGATTTCGTGTCCGCGTCGCGGAGGGCCAGCGTCGCAGCTTCCATCGTGAGCGATCTGATCGCCGAGCAAGTCAGACGGGTGCTGCGCATCCAAACCGCTAGCAAGCCGCCGCGTCGCATCGTCAGGGGGAACCATAAGTCGGGCTACCTATGGTATCTGGACACCGTTTCGAAAGGGGTTGGGTGCAAAGAGGCGGCGGTACGCGACGATCGGAGCGCTTCCGGCGTTGCGAAGCTTATTGGGGATTGCCTGCTACCTTCCACGTGCGACACGTTTCTGCGTCTGCAAGGCAGCGACGATTGTCTGGATACCCGTTGCGATCGTAGCGTCAGCAGGGCGCCGTGCATTAAAACTGCCGCCACGGATGTGCTAAATCCGTCGGTGCTGTACGGGCAGTACCGTAACATGCTCAAACAACAGTTCAAGGGGTTTTCGGCAACGACAGGCCACGAAATGGACCACTCCATTCACGGCACGGGCAAGTCCCTCACGCGGATGCTGCGCGCCGTAAGATTGCTGGACGCGAGCACCCGTCTGACTGCGGTGTATCACGGTCATACGCGCGTCGACCCGGAGGAGGGCCGGCGTCGCGCGTGTCAGCCCGTGCTGGTCACCATGCACATCGACCGCGTCCAAACATTTACCGATGCGGTGTCGCTCAGTTCGATCATCGGGCGCAAAATTGCCACCCGTCCTTGGTACGCGCACGATTGCGACAGCCACTCCGAGGCGATTACCATCTACAGCCAGAAGCAAATGAGCGTGGCGCGCGACGTGCGTTCGTGCAGGAACAACCGAATGGTCTGGTACGTAGCGACGCACGACTCGCCGAAGCTGCAGGTTCTTCTGACGCCGGTAGGTGTTGAAATGACCACCGCGCGAGCCTCGTGCGCGCACACCTACAACCGACTCTGCGACGCGAAGCTGTGGCCGCAGAACAGCATGGCGCACGCGGAGTGCATCGCGGAGGGGGACAAGCCCGCGTTCAAGCATCACGCGAAGACCGCTGCGAACGAGTACCGGTCTCGTCCCGGCGATGCCTCCGATCCGGAAACTCAGATCCGCGCGTACGAGCTGCTCGAGCACTGCCGCTTGGACATGGCCGTCGCGATCTGCGAAAACGTGTTCAACATTCCCGTGCACGTCGTCGATGGTGGTCTGGCGGAAACGGTGCAACGACGCTGTCGCTGGTACGCGCACACCAACGGCATCGGAGTACGCAAAGCCTTCCGCGGCGACGGAGGAGTGATGTGGCAGCTGGCCATGAACAACGTGGCTTGCACCAAGCCCGCCCTGAGACCGACCGTCGCCGATTTCGAAAAGTGTCCTCCGCACGCGTACCTTAGCATGCACGAGTCCTTGTATCACGCGGTACGGATCTGCGCGGTCCGCTGGCCCGGCGTTTGCACGCAGCCGCCGGACTTGGACCATCTGCACGCGGCCGATGAGGCAGAACGAAATTCGGACTTTCAATGCCTGCGCTCGGGTATGGTGGACACAGTGCCGGTCGAGCGACTGCGCAAGTACAAGACTGCCCATGCCAATCTGGAGTCGGCCGCGGACAGCGTGTGGGTATATTCGCGAGTCTGCGTGTACCCGGCGCGAGAGCACCTGACCGATGAGATGCATACTTCGCGCGGTAGATGCGGCACCGTGCGCATGCACGCCTGCAGTTTGCGATGGTATCGCCGTTCGTGCGGAGCGCCCGAGGTCAGGATCGTGCCGCATCAAAAGGATCAGCAATGCATACCCGGCCTGCGCGTGTCGGTGGATGACGCTCCGCACGACCAAGTTGCAAACGGCACGGGTTACGATGTGCCCGGCAATATTGACCAGGGCCGAATCGTGTCGGACGAGGGCGGATTTCTGCTCACCAACGTAGCGTTGGACGCTTTAGTAACCGCGCGCTGTGAGTTAAAAAATGTGGTTGTGCATCTGTTGCTGGTGCCCTAGACTGTTTTATAAGATATAAATACGTTTTGTGTAAATAAATCTGCTTCTTGACGAATTTGATTTAACAAACAACGTAATCGCGCAATATGAGCCCGTACCTAATACTCTTCGCGGTAAGCGCATTATCATTATGTTTCACAGCAGGTATGGTTACCCTCATTGTGCATTTGGGCAAAGAGGATGCGAGTAACCCTTCATCGGTTTATTATCCGGTTAACATCACATATCCGCCTCCTCCTACTTCTCCGCCTCCGCCTGTTTTTCCGCCTCTTACTGTCTCCTTGCCACTTTCTCCTAATAGCCCGCCTTCGCCGTTACCACCCCCTCCGCGTTTGCCTCCACCCCTGCTGCCCAGTCCACCCCCGCCGCCGCCTCCCAACAACCCGCCCAAGCACCCAAACCCGCCATCACCATCACCCTCCGCCCAATCCACCACCGTGTCCACGACCTCCCCCGCGCGCCTCCGCCGCCCCCGCCGCCACGCCCCGCCTCCGCCGCGACCGCCTCCCCTTCGCCCGAGCCACCGCCACCCTCGTCGCCTCCTCCGCCGACCACGACGTTGACTTACACTAGCGGCGTCACGAACATCACGTACCAGAAGGCCACGGCGGACGGCGAGTGGATGTGCGTCAACTTTTACGCCGACGACTACCCTGCGAACACAACATCCGTCGCCGTGCAGCACGACGAGGTACCTCAAGGGGCCGTGTCGACCTACACGCAGTTTCTGTTGGACGGGAACAGCACCGGCACCACTCGCTCGGCGTGCCTCTTCGACACGCGAGGCGTTTACAGCACGCGCATCACAGTCACGCAGATCGACGAGCTCACGGGCGACGCCGCGCACGTCACATCCGAATACCGTTTCCACATCGTCGACCCGAGTCCACCGCCACCGATGCCCCCGCCCCGCCTCCTTCCCCGCCCCACCCCCACCTCCGAAACCGATGCCGCCTCCATGCTCCCCCCGCCGCCGCCCAGCCCTCCACCCCCACAATCGATCCGACGCGTGCCGGAGAGGGAATGAACGCCGCGGTGTACGGGTATCAGTGCGCGATGATGCCGGTGCCTGCGAACGCGGTTTACGGTCACATTGTGTATAACCTGACGTCCACGACCCACATCTCAAACAGCGCTGACCTGCAGTCGCGCACGCTGCACGCCAGTACGTACTGCAACGCGTCGTCCAAACCGGTTCACAGCGCACCGCTGAACGCCACATGCGCGAACGCGACCGGAGTGCCTGCGTGGTCCATCTGCCCGATCAACGGTCAGCCCTGGCCCGCGATGCAGGAGTACACGGTGGACAGCGTCGTGAGCGTGTCCAGCAACTGGACATCCGTCATCGCCGGATACGGGGAAGGATACAGAACGCAGCAATACCGGTCCTTGATTTACACCATCACCGCGCCCAGCCCACCTCCGCCGCCTTTGCCACCGTGCCCGCATCCGCCACCGCCTCGCTCGCCGCCGCTTCCCTTCCCGCCGCCGCCAGCGCAGCCGCCGCCGAGTCCGAGTCCGCCCCCGTTGCCGGCGCTCAACTTCAGCGGTCAGTCCGTGGTCACCGTGACGACGGTCGACGCCAACAGCGACGGATACGAGGTGGTCACCGTGCCTCTGCCGAACGGCACCACCACCGTCAACTACACCGTGATCGACACGAGCACGAGCGAGGTGCTGTACTCCGCCTACATTGCCGACGTGTCCGCGTCGTCGGCGCTCGTGCTGCAGTTGCCGTACGGCGGCAGTTCCATCAGCGGGTGGTTGACCATGGAAACGGACCCCACGACGCAGTACACCTTCGCGCAGGACGTGGTGTTGCTGCACACGCCTCCGCCTCCGCCCTCATCCCCTCCTCCGCTACCGTCCCCTCCGCCACCCAGCCCGTCGCCGCCCAGTCCGCCCGAGCCGTCCCCGCCCCCGTCCCCGCTGCCACCGGGCTACTTCGACGAATGCCCGAGCGACGATTGGTTCCGCCTGGACGACGTCGGCACGGAGCGGCTGTCGACCTGCTACCGCGTTATAGGAGTCATCGGTATCGACTTCTACCACGCCAACTATCTCTGCAGCACGCTCGACGCGTCGGCGCGAGCACGACTGGCCACCTTTGGCACGCAGGACGAGCGTGACCGTGTTCACACGCGCCTGACCAGCAACGGCGTGAACGCGAGCGGCATGTGGTACGGAGGCACCACGGACTCGCAGTACCTTTACGAGAATGCAAACCCCGCTCACCCTCCGTATTATGGGGACGCGCAGTGGTACGCCAACGCGACGTCGGCGCACTCGAAGTTCTGGTGGCTGACCGCCGATGACGCATGGGATGCGGACTACTACACGCAGCAGCGAGGGGCGACCATCACCTCGCCGGCCTTGTACTGCACGATCGGCGATTATCAGCGCGGCATCCACGCCACCAAAAACTCTTACAGCAACGCCGTGATCGCGCAGGACTGCGAGAATGTCGCTGACACGCGCGGGGCCGTCTGCGAGATGCACGTGACGCGACGTTCCCCCCCGCCCCCGCCTCCTCCGCTTCCGCCTCCATCGCCGATGCCGCCGCCTTTGCAGGAGATGTCGATCACTCTGAACAGCACCGAGATCATCGACGTGAACCGCACCGGCACGGTGACCTGCCTGCGGCCCGCGAACATGACGGACCCGCCGTCATTCGTGTCGGAGATCGAGGTGGTGCACGCGTCCACCCCCAACGCGTCCGCCTTCCGGGACCGCGTGGCGTTCGTGTACCCGGACCCCAGCACGGGGCGCTTCGTCAACTTCACCACCAACGCATACTGCGTCTTCGACGCGCCCGGCCTGTACGACCTTCGAATGCGCCTGCATTTTGCGCAGACCATGCCCGGTGGCCAAAATTTCATGGATCTCAACTTCCTGATCAATTTGCTGAACAGCGCGGACAACCCTTACGATCCCGCCAGCGGCGATGACCGCTCCGACGAGAGTCTCGTCTTCCATGGGTGCCGGTGGAACGTGCACAGCCAAACGTGCGACACCGCGTACCCGGCGGGGGCCTCGGGGTACGCCTCGCTTGTGCAGCGCGTCAACTTGGACTCGTCGGACCTGGGCACCGTGGTGGGCCTGTCTCCAACGTTGCAGGGGCTCCCGGGGTTCGAGGAGCAGTTCATCGACTTTGTGCGCGCGGTGAACGCCACGCACGAGGAGTTCGGCGAGAGCGCTTGGGCGGTGGCGCCGAGCGAGGCCGTGGTGCAGCCGACGCAGCGCTACGACGACGTATCCCTCGTCAACCTGACGTACCACGCGGTGGCCTTGGACGACCCCAACCGTCGGTACGCCCGACGGACCGTCGCGCACGACTCGGCCGCCTCCGATGCCATCGCGACGCGCGTACCGCTCAAGATGGGCGCGAACAACGTCACCATCGTCATGCACGAGCGTGTGGCGCAGAGAATACGAGCCCGCACCGACGGCCGGGCGCACGTCGCCCCGTTGGCGGTCGACGGGCACTACCCGCTGTACAACAGCTCTTCGGACAGCATTTACGCGCGCAACACCACCAATCAGCCAAACGCCAACGAGTTGCACACGCACACCCTGAATGACGTCGTGTACTACATGCCCAACAATCTCCTGCCCAGCCGCGACTACGTGCCGGGCACGCACAACCCCGTAGCCTTTGCCTGGCACGGCGACTACGACGGCGAAGCCGATCACTACCCGTTGCGTCGCGAGCTCAGCTTTACGGTCAACCTTGCGTACGCACCGCCGCCGCCCTCGCCGCCGCCCAAACCTAGCCCGCCCCCACCGCCTCATGCGCCCATCGATTGCGCCTCGCAAGTTGGCGACGCGTACCGGAACGCGATGTTTTACGTGGACATCGAGACGCGTACGTGCTATATGCCGGAGTTCTCCTACACGAAGACTCTAACCTACGAAGAGGCGGTAGCCGCGTGCAGCTCGATCACCACTGACCAGACGGGCACCCTCGCCCGTTACAACAGCGACGCGGCGGTTAAATTGAACGCCACTGTAGCGCAAGCCGTCAGTACCGCTTCCGAGCCGGGAGCCGTAGCCTGCGATGTATACAAAACCGGAAGCTATACCTCTGGCAGTGCGTACACGTACACGCTGAACATCGCGAACCCCGGTGTGTACACTTTCGACACGTGCGGGTCGCAGTTTGACACGCTCATCGAGGTTCATTACATCACGCAGAGCGGATCCAGCGAAGTTATACGTAAGTGCGATGACGGATCGGAGTATTTCTCTGAATATTACTCTTCGACCGGGGCGTTTATCAGCGACAACCCTACGTATCAACAAGACATGATGCCGTGTGTCAACCGCGACAACGACGATGGTGAGTCGTGCACCGCCCACTGCGCGAACCTACCCGGGTACACGCGAAACTCGTGTCTTACCGGCTACACCACGGCGCTCTTAGAGAAGCTGACGGTAAGTCTACCAGCCGGGCAGTACGAGGTGGTCGTGAACCCGTTTGCTAGTTATGGCAACACGGGCAAGGACTGGTGGTTGTCCACAACGTGCGAATCCGACCCATTGACAAACGCCGAGTTTTGGATCCTCGGACCGGAGGGCACGACGTGCATGACGCTGCGCGGTGGGCAGTTGACGCAGGCGTCGGACTGCGAGGCGCGGTTGCCTTTTGTGTGCGAATTCGGCGCCTGAGCGAGAGACTATTGCGCGTAGTATAAATACTTTATGGTACTAATAAATGTTCTGTGTGTCTAAACAATGTCGACGTTAATTTTGGATAATTCTGATAGCGCGCTCCAACTTAGCCATAAGCCATTAGAAACCTTCACATCTGATAAAATTAACGAAACGAGCAAAGAAGAAGAACAGAGTTTGTTAAAAATAGAAAAATCCATCTTACAGGAGGTAATTGATGGTTACGAAACAGAAATCGAAAGAATTCTTCTAAAAATAAAAAAGATGTCTAGCGACGAAATTTGCAATAACCTTCTTCAGGCGTTGCAATCCGAGGTTGTGTCGTCGGAGCCGGGTATGCAATTCGAACATAAGTTGGCGGAACTGGATATGCAATCGATGGAGCAATACGAAGACTTTGAACCTAAGTTTGCTTACGGGTCGCAGGGCCAGATTGATATATCGCACCTTAATCGTGAAGAGAAACAAGAAAAACTGACGGAGCAAATATTAAAATTAAGATCGGAAATAAACAAGTTGGAATCTCACTTTGATGAGGAAGAATTCATGATAAACTCGAGAAAACGCAGGCCTGCTTCACCCGAATCTTTTATTCCAAATAAGCATTTAAAGGCAAGAATGCCCGATTTTGACGAAAATGACAAAAATTTGATTAAGAGTTTAATGAAAACGTGGTGGACTAATTTAAAGACGTTTCTTATAGGGGATAATGGTGAAAACGACAATACGTGGACCTCCGCGATGAGAAAATTCCGGTGGGAAGTATTAAAAACTAAGGTTGAGGACGTAACCAAACACTACGAGAAAAGATATGAAACGGAAGAAAAAAAATATTTATTTTGTTCTAAAAATAAAATTAAATGTAAACTTACCACGAAGATGCTTGTACATTTATCACTAGCTCTTGAATTAAACACGGGTGAATAACAGACAATTGAACACGGTAATTCAGAATACGACAAGCTTTCAAACATTCCGTCAAATTCAGTGTTTTGTTCCGAAAAAATTTGTCCGGTATGTAGACGTGATATACCTACAATTGTTAATAAGAGTTTCTTTGATAGTTTTTGGCGGAATCGTGATTCACAGGATACAATACCTGTCGAGGACACTTTTATTGTATATGATGCAGACTGCGGATTCAAGTATACTTGTTGTTTATGTAATAGCGATATGTGTATGAAAGAAAGTGATTTTAAAATAACGTTAAAGAAAAAAAATGGTTTACAGATAAATATACGCTATGTTGCAGATCGCAACAAAAGAGAGTGGCTTATACATCCATCTTTTATTTGGAATATTGTCAATATGAAGTATAGTAATTATATTTCGGAGCTTACAAAAGACTGTTGTGAAAGACTTATAGGAGAGTTTTTTAAAGACAGTGGTTTTTGTTTTGCGCTATTGACAATGACTATATCGTACGCGTTTGGACTCCCAAAGGGCATAAATTTAAATGGAACAATATTTCTAAATAATTTTTCTCATTTAATGACCGATGCAGGTTTACAAGCATATGGTTCAGAAAATAAAGATTTTTACAATAAAGATTATCTCAAATATTTAATCAATCTTAACATTTTGACTTTTTTTCTTTTAGATTTGGTCGCGTGGAGTTATATTTACGAATCACGGCTTTTATACGCTAAAGAAGCAATCCAGTTTTTTTATCGCGCTATTAGAAATTACAATGTTTTTAAACATTTAATAGGTAACACGATCTTAAATGCAATAGAGAATGAAGATTTGCGTAGAAAACATAAAATGTTTTTGCCACCAGAAAAATTTGACGACATCACTATGAAAGACCTCGGCGAGAAATTATCAAAGTGGACAAAGTCAATAAGTATTTTCGATGATATAAAAAAATCATGCCGCTATTTTCAGAAAAAGTTAATGACGCAACCTGAAAACGCACCGATGGAAGAGTGATACGATTACGTGCACGGAATTTTAAGGTACTTATCATCTTATCATGCGTAAATATATTTATTGTTTTACTGCGGAGGTCACCTCGTCGTTATTCTCTGCTTCTTTCATCTCTGCGTCTTCTACGACTTCAGTCAAACTACCCTCTGCGTCGGAAAATTCGTTTATGTTATTCTCTGCTTCTTCTACGACTTCAGTCAAATTACCCTTTGCGTCGAAAAATTCGTTTATGTACGTATCAGCATCCTTATCTATTTTCAAAGTCTCCAAGATGTAATTAATTCTTAATCGTATTTCTTGAGTCAATTCTATCTTGGCCTGCTTGCAAAAGGTCGCCAATACAGCTTGGCCAATTTGATTTACTGCATTTGAAATATCTACATTCCCTTTTCTTTCTATTTCTATATGTACGGGTATTTCAGTTTTTTCTATTGATTGACGTGTATTATTATTTTCCATAATATTTTTGCTCAGATGAAAGAATACCCAAAAACTTTTATCATCCGCCTCATCGATTAATTTTTGAATTGTATATTGGTCTAACTTGATTAAAGCACCTGGTACATCTTCAAAACGAGAGTAATTATCTTGATTTGGATGGGCAAATTTGTTTTCTACGTTGATGGACATTTTTTGTACGTATATTGTACACGCACTTTTTTACGTGGGCGAATTAATAATCAACTTTTAAAATTTGTATATATTTATATTAAAAAAATCGCAAAACTGCAAATTACAAAAATATTTTTTTAAAACTGTCAACAAAACTTAGGCGCGCGCGCACAATTCTACGCCGGCGCCTGACGCCCGACGAGCAGATTGACAATGTCCGGGCTCATTAAGGCGGACCGCAGCAAGCGTTTGCACATTTTCTTCTTATCTCGGGCGTTACGCGCGCGAACGGATTTGGCTACGCGGTCGTCCCGCGAGCGACGCTCCCTCAACGGCATCCGCGGCTGCACCGTCAGCTCGTACAGTTTATCCAGGGACGGGTTGGGCGTGGGCTCCGCAGCGTACGGCGCTCGACAGTTTGGGCACGTGGTTCCCTGGTTTTTGTTTTTTAGCGTGTCGTGCCACTTTAGAATGCACTCGCCGCAAAAGTTGTGCGAGCACGGCAACACGTGCGCATCGACCACCGCATCGTGGCACACGCTGCACTGCAGGATCTCGTCGATGCACCGC
The DNA here is from genome assembly GCA_001247695.2 of Cymbomonas tetramitiformis. Lineage (NCBI taxonomy): Eukaryota > Viridiplantae > Chlorophyta > Pyramimonadophyceae > Pyramimonadales > Pyramimonadaceae > Cymbomonas > Cymbomonas tetramitiformis. The sequence goes on from LGRX02027229.1 coordinate 24,767, forward strand.
GTGCTCGCGCAGTTGACGGGGGCGTCGCTGGTGGATCCCACTTGCGCCAAACCGCGGGAGATTATAAAACGAAATTGGTAGGGATTATCAAATTTAAGACCGTCGCGATCGATGCACGTGCGCGGCCCTCCGAAGCTCACAATCTCGTCGCCAGCAAGGACGCGACCGCCCACGCTGGGTATGTTTACATCCTCCACGAAGGTGCCGTTGGTGCTTTCATTGTCTACGATTGTGTACACGTTACGCCCGTTTGCGCGTAGGCACGTTATGGTGGCGTGCTTGCGGGATATCATAAACGGCTTGTGCCTCTCGGGCAGTCGCAGATTGCTCGCGACGGAGCGGCCTATGATGCTCTGCACCTCTTGAGCGTCGTCATCGCACGTGGGTAGTTGGAACATGATCCCCGGCTCGCCGTTTTGCCTAAGCAGTTTTAGGTAACCGCGATCTCCGCATCTACGAACGGTGTTGGGCATGGCGGATTTTATTTTAAATTGCGGGGCTTTGCGCGCGAAATTATGGGCGGGTAATTATTGGAGGGTAAAAAATGCGCGCGCCCATATTAGGAAATCGGCGCGATTTGGAGGTTGATTATGGAAAATATATACGCTATGCGCGGGCACATCCTCGATAGCACCCAGCGCGACGGTAAACGCGCGTACGTCGTGCTGCGATGCGATCGATGCGACAGCCACGCTTGCTCCCTGCGACTGCCCATCTATCGATGCAGATCCAGGCTGATCACGCGCGATTTACTGATCGACGCGGTTCCGACCGAGCTACCGCTCGTCGCGTACAGTCTGAAACGAGCGTCGGAGCGCGAGGAACGTTACGCTATCGTCAATGCTTACGTCCCCAAGGAGGGTCTCACGGTCGCGCATTTTGGATTCTGCCTGGTGGCAACGTGCGAAGAGCTGCGCAGAACAAGCTGCAGCCGAGCCCAGATGAACCTCGTCGCGCAGCTCGCGCCCAACTCCACCACAACGGTGAGCGCGAAACACGTAAACGAGGCGCGTCGCAAAGTGGCGCAGTGGCGACAGGATCGGTTCACCCAGACGATCCGACGAGCGATCGAAACCTGCGCTGCCGGGATGTGGGTGTGCCGTACCCAACACGCGACGCCCGCTGCGCTGGTGCGGTTCTGCGCGCAGTACGGCAAAGCCGCGGCGTTGTGGTGGCTAGTGTCCAAGGCCGAGGCCAGCCCGCGCGTGGCTTGCGGTGATGCGCATTTTTGCGAGGCGCTCGCGCTGAGGGAAGTCGACGTGCACGATCTGCCCCTGGATGACCTGGGCACGTGGCCCTTGTGGGCCCAGAGGGCCTTGAGCGAGTTGGACAACTCGGTGGCACACGCTGAGGCCGAAGGCCACGACCAGACGAACGACCCGGCGCTGGTGCGCGAGTGTCTCCGTCTGTGCGTCGATCGCCCGGTATGCGTTTGGCACGCCCGAGTGTGCGCTTTGCCGATGGCGCTGATTCAAGAGACACTCTTCGAGATGTGCGAACCGGTGTGCTACGAGCGGCTCGCGAAAGCGTGGGATTCTTTGCAGACGCGGGCGCCTCTGAGTTTCGTCATCGTAATAGACGCCCGCTCACCCGCGCTCAGAATTACGATTTTCGGCAGCGGCAACGAAGGAGGCGTGTACTTTCTTTGCACTCAACGATGGACGTGCGATCGTACCTGGCGTCGCTGCCTGCGAGCGCGCGTCGCGTTAAAGACGGTGGCGCGAACACATATTCACTGTCTCGAAGACACCGCGGCAGCGGCATCCAGTCTTTTAGCGGACTTCACAAAAACGCACTGCGCGGCGCGATCGGAATCGGATGTGGTCGACTGCTCCGCAATCATGACGTCCGGTCGGGTTGTCGTCGAGTGCGCGGCCGCGCCTCGCAACGACGGGTTAACTTGTCGAATGGGATGCGCTGAAACGCGCATAGGTTTACGCGCAGGCGCATGGGCGCGCAATGAGTCGTTAGGTATGGATTGCCGTGTGCTGCGCGTGCACAGCTTGCGGAGCTTTGCCACAGGCGTGCAGGGCGCTGCGATGCTTGGAAACGCGGAGCCCTGCATAGTCATGCTGGAGGCGCAGTGGCGCGGCCCTCGGAACGAACCTGCGTGCACGGCCGGCGTGCTGGTGCATCCGGACAGGTGGACGTTTGGCGCGCATCCGAGTTTACGCGTGATGCACCAGTTGCCCACCGATACGAATTGGTCGCAGCTCAATTTGGAGTGCAGCGCAGATTTGGTCGAGGAGGAACCCAGCACGTGGTTGTGTCTGGTGCTTCGAGCCAACTGTGCGCGCGTAACCATTTATCCGCTGGATGAGGACAGGATCGAAGCGCGCGATGCTTGCGAGCGTTTGCTGTTGGAAGCGCGTACGGAGCTCGAGTATGAACGTGCAGCGGTTTGTGCTGAGTAACTTTTTATTTGGACGCCGTAATATTAAGGCGTTTCATCTCCGGATAAAATTAAAAACTTTGTGGAGGCACGATGACCAGTTTTGACGACTTGCGAAACAACCTTACGGATACCGTGCTGGCCATTGTGTTTTGGAAGGAGCTGTTGGAACAGCCCAATCTGACCTATTTTAACATAGAGGTGCGCGTGAAGCAAGTTGGCGAAGACGATCGCGCGGCGCGGACCGCCAAATTTTACGCGTACAGTCGTCAAGGCCACGGGGTGCTTTTGCTTAGCGCGAAGATGGAACATAATTATTATGTCCATGAGCCATGCAGCGGCGCAATAGGTTTAAGCGTGACGCAATCTCAGCGCGTCGTGGGCATGAACCAAGACGAGTACGACGATCAGCTGATTGTGGATACCGCCTGCGTGAACTTCATACTTGTGGGCGCCATAGAGTGGTACAACAAAAACGTGGGTTGTGTCCGCTGCGTAAAACGTTACGATCTTAAGAGTACGTACAAATTGGACCAGCGGTTTTGGAGCGCGCTTGCGAACGCGGCGCCGGAAAGTCTTCCGGACGATGCCAGAACCACCAGGAGGTCCGAGCGCAAACGACCTCGCGCGGATAGCAGTTTTTACCTGTTTTCGTGCGAGACGGTGCGCGACGTAAAACGTCGCGTGGGTGATTATTCGACGGCTTTGGAGGTGGACAACATATCCATGCGAGACTTTGCAAACGCGGTGATCTCCACCGAGAATTGCGTCGCCGGTATGATGTCCTTTATTAGACAAGTGCAGGGCTTGTTCCGCACGCCCTCCACGGGCGAGGGTAGCGTCGTGCAAAAGGAATGGACCGTAGCCACGACGCCACGCGAATACTGCACGTGGTCACCCAAACAATATTACCTCGCGGACTTTAAAATTTCATGAATTTACAATGAGCAAATTTGTAGATATAAATAAGCGCCCGCGCCACAATTGGACCTCAGCGAATTATGAGCGCTGCCTCGTTCCCTGTCGTGTTGATAGCGGTAGTTTTCGTACAAATCGTTTTGTACGGCACGTTAATATGCCTAATTCCGTATTATCCTAAGGACGACGGCGATACCGATAAGACGCCGCACAAGCTCGCGCTGAACGCGAGTTTTGATAATAATTTTTACGAGCGGATTTTGGATGAGGATTCGAGTTTTCGGGTTGCGTTCATGTCGGATTACATGAAGCAGTTGCAAAAATACGCCACGCCGGACGGTTCGACCTTTATAGAACTAATCGATCGTGCAGAAAAACATGCTGGGGTTGCGACCAAAATCGCGTGTCAATTTAAGGCCCAAGCGGAGTCGATGCGCGTCGCGGAGGCGCTTCCCTACCACATGGAGCGCGCGTTTCCCATATTCTTCGCGGACCAAACGACGTACGGGCGCATGAACGCGGAAGAGGTGTGGGTGGATGACATGTTGGTTTATCGTCGCGACGCGCACACGGTCGCCACCGCGACGCCCACGCTGTGCCCAAGCACGACATCCCCCACGCGCTCCCCTACGCGCTCCCCGTCGCGACGTTATGTACCCCCCGCTCCGTCCGTCCCGATCGGAGTACCGACGATGACGCCCACGCCCATCACCATACTGCCTACCGCGACGTCTCCGACCCCCCCGCCGTCGGCGGCACCGACCAACACTCCGTCCGCGTACAGCGAATTTGTGCTCTACAATCGCGGCAACCCGATGAACGGCGTAATCAACCTGGGAATGCCCAAAAGCTACTGGGTCAATCACTCTTATTTTAACAGCATTTACAGTTTCCACGGAACTCCTTACAACGTTATAAATAAACCGGACAGTTGGGAAGCGGTTAGCGAACGTTTTGAAGCCATATCGCAGATCGTACTGCAAACGAGCTCGATTAATTTGTACGACTCGGCGACTATGCTGATCGCGCTGGGTCTTATGGACGCCGCAAACACGGTCTACTCGGACGAAGCCTACGAGTACGGCCTGCAGTGGCTCCGGTTCTTGTTGTGGACGGACGAATTCTCACCGAATTATCACCAAAATAGCGGTTCGAACAATCGGGCACCCACCGTCACGGATTACTCTTTTCTGTACGGAAATCTTTTGGGCATCATAGCAGGTCCCGATGGGTATATGTACCGCGAAGTGATGGAATATTTTTATACCGAGGGCTTGCCGAACAATTGGTGCATCATTATGCAAGATAACACGACCAAGTGGAAAAACTATTACTACACGGAGTGCGATGATGGCAATAAATGGTACGAATATGGGAATGGTGCAGACATCCCAGTAATACGCAAGGCCCGAAACCAGCTGGCGTACGTCTACGACGACTACAGACCGGTCACCGGGGAGCACGTTTGGGGGCGTATCCTCGGACCGCTTCTTTTCGACGAACTGACCATGTCCTCCGCCGGCCTCACAGTCGCCATGAAGGCCTGGGAAGCGGTGCGCGCGATGATGGTTGCCCTCCAGGATGACAGCAGCAATTACCTGGGGCACGTCATGTACTACATGCCGCTACCCAGTAGTTGTGCTGCTGAGGCAACCCCGGACACAAATCCCAAATCGGAAACCGACGACGAGCTGTGCTTAGCCGGACGCACGTTCTCCATCGAGAATTTAGCATCCACGATCGCTGCTGTGCGAAAAATGGCCTCTGTTATGCCGAGCACCACCGTGGTGTACCATATTCGCAACACCACAAAGGCGCAAGGGGACGCAAGCTACGTTTACCTCAAACAATTTCTGGAGGAGATGGACTATAACTTAACGCAGGGTTATCTGAGTGTTGGCGTTCGAGAGAGCGTACAACTCAAAACGAACCTAATTAATAAAGAGGACGAGCAGAATTTCACATGCTCTCCGTGCGTGGTGCAGGGCGGTCTGGTGAAGTACCCGTACAACGTCAGCGCCGGCAATTTGAAAACCCAAGATGATCCGAGCAAATACGAAATATCTGAAATTAACCGATATTTCGCCGTGGACGTGCATACTTGGGGTCTAAGCGTTTTGGCGACCGACATCAGAGACTTTTACAACTTGACGATGCCCTTCGAGCTTTGGCGGCAGGTTCGGAGGTACGGAGGATACAGTTACCAAAGAGACACGACCGGATGCAGCGAGACCGTGCACGGCGTGGGGTACACCTATCCGAACTCGTACAACAACGATGAAGTAATATCCGGAGAGTGGACTTTGGGCGCGCTGTTCGCGGTACGCACGCTTCGTCAGATGTACAACGAGAACAACTGCACCAGCACGCAGCAGGATAATTGGAGTTTTTACGAATACGCTCTTTACGGTTCAACCTCCACTGCGCTGTGTACTAAGACTTTTACCGATGCGAGCAAATTTTGTGAATTCGCCGTGGCACAGCTGGTACAGGACGAGACCAACATGCTTCAAACACTGGACGCCAAACTCGAGACGAACATTGAAGACATGTCCAGTAACGGCATGGGATTCGCGCATCAGGTGGGGCGATCCGCTAAAGCGCTCTACTATAACAACCACGTGCACTACCGGATACCTTTCGGTTGGTACGCCGAAAAAAACCCCTCCATGGCGTCCACGACGTGGAAGATGTACGCGGACGAAGGCATAAACCCGATGCGAGTGAACATCAGGGACGGCGGGGCGGGCGTGTCGCAATCAAAAAAGTAAAAGTAAACAGAAAGGTAATCTATATTTATATAGTAGACTTATCACTACGTTTCTCTATTATCTTATATCACCGGACTCCAAAGCGCGCAAAACCGCCTGATCGGTGCATCTGGCCCAAAAGGTGTTTTCGACTTGCTCGCCGTCGGCGACGCGAATCATGTCCACATCCGTGCAGCATACGCGGTTAAATTCGTTATTGCGTCGAGGTTTAACGCGCGCGCTGTCCACTCCGACCGCTCTCTTGCGCTTCTGCTTGCGGGGTGGGCGTTCGCGGTAATCGGTACTGCGCATAAAATCGTAGAACATGGCGAAGGTCCACAGAACGAAGTGATCCGGGTCGTCGTCCGTGATGCGTTGGAGCACCTCGCGCCACGCGGCGTTGATGTGCTTCGCGCTGAGCAACGCGTCCCGCACCAGCGGAATCTGTAGGTCACGCTCCTCAAAGCAGGCCCGCATGCGCGCGGTCGAGGGCCACACGATCTCGCACAGATCGGTATGCTGCTGAAGCATCGGCAACGTCTCGAGCACCCGCATCATGCGCGTCCGTAGTTTCTCTTCCTGCAGCAGAAGCACGACATCGTGCACGCAGAAGCGGATTTTGTGCGCCTTGTTGTCGTTGGCACGCTGCTGCTTCATGATGAGTTTGTCCAGCATCTCGCGGTTCTTGTACACCTCGTTCCAGTAACGCGTGCGGGTGTTCGAGTTACCGGTCGCCTCCTTGCGACGTGCGCCGCAGATCCGCGTACTGTGATCCGATGGGTCGCTACGCAGCTCTAGTCTAAGCTTGGCTTCGTCCGACGACTCGTCATCTCCTGCATCTTCCGCGTCCGTGTCGCTGCATTCCGTGCGACCGTCGGATGCGTCGTCGCAGTACATGTCCAGCTTGGGCGTCTCGTTCTGCCAGAAACACTCGGACGCGAACCCCTGAACGCCGGACACGTCCAACAGTTTGGACGGCTGCAGGCGGTGCGCGTAAACGATTTTGAGAACCACCTGCGCGAACTCGTCCTGGCATTGCAGGTCAAAAGCGTAAAAGGTGCCTCTGATGCCGCCGAGGTTTTCCGTGCTGACCTCGCCAAATTTGAACTGCTGGTTCAGCTTGTGGTTCACACGTTTGTAGTGGTACATGAGGATGTGGACGCGCAAAGTTCGCAGTCCCAGCAGACAAGGCAGCGACCAATTTTCGGGGTCCTCCCCCGTTTTGCGCAGCAGAGCGCAGTACACGGCCACGGCCACGTGACTGGCGCTGATTTCCACCGTCTTCGGATGCTGGCGTCGCCGTTTTCTCGGCGCGGTGGGGGCGCCGTGCAGCACGTACTTGAGCCCGACGACGGACACCCTGGTAATCAATCGACGATTACGGTTCGAGCGCGCCGCGTGCATGGTGTGCTCGAACAAACCCGCGCTGCTCTCGATCGAGCATCCGTTTACCAGGCCGCGGCTCTTCAGCCCGCGGACGTGCGCGGCGTCCTCCTTGACAAAGTGCGCGTGGTGGCAGGAGTTTAACCGCCTGGTGTAACGCACGTAGGCCTGAATGTTACCGGACGCAGCGTCGTCGTCGTTGTCGTCGTCGTCGTCGTCGACGACGTTTTTCCTTCTTCTTGTCCCAGCGCCGCGTTTGCGCGATGCCTGTTTTTCATCGGGCCGCTTGGACTGTGCGAGCAGGCGTTTGTAAGTTTTGCGCGCCACGGCGCGGTGCTTAAAAATTTCAGTCATCAGCGTAACAAAGAGGCGTGCGCGAACGTCGCGTTCGTAGGCGTCGCGGCATACAGCGTCCTCGTTGCACTGCATGCCCAAGAACATCTGCCGCGCGGTCACTCCGATCGCTTCGAGCAGTGGGTGAAAACGCTCCGCTAGTCTGGCAACAAAATCCTCGTCCGAGACCGTGGTGTCGCTCGCGTTCATGAAGAAGCTCTGCACGCTCGCTGGCGCGTGCGGAAGCAGTTTACCGATCCGATGCCGCAAATCGATGGTGTGCAGAAAGAAGTACGACATCAAGCCCGCGGCGTTACTGCACCGGTCGTAATCCCGATGCGTGCACATGGTGATCATCGCGCCATCGTGTTCCAGCTCGCACGGGTTTACGGTCATGCATTGTCGATTCTGCGAACGGCCGAACGCGGTAAACAGCTTAGAGTAGAAATCGTTACCGGCATCCTCCGTAGCCTGCGTCGCCTGAGTATCCGCGGACGGCGCCTCTTCCTCCCCCTCCTCCTCGTCGTCACTGGGGATAAGGCATCGTTCACGATAGCTGCGGTATTTTCGTTTACCGGACGGGCTCATCATTTCCTTTGTATAAATACTGTTGCTCTGGGAGAGGTGCAAAACTCTGCGGGTTGGCCAAATTGTGAAGGGAAAAGTGTTATCGGCGGCCTTATATATCAACCAGCATGTCCTTCGACCGTTTCTTGGAACCGCTGGCCTTTGCGCAAACGCAGGATCTTTCGAACCATCCGATGCGATCGGTTCTCGAAAGGATGCACGGCCGGGGGCTGTACACCTTTTTCCTTCACACGGAGGACGAGTCGGACGCTTTTTTGTGCGTCGTCAGTTTTCCGGACATGAATGCGCCCTTCGGGAGCCGTGGTCACCACTTGGAACGCGGCAGCGCGCAAGCGATCAACCTTTTACGAAGCGGTCGCGCGCGTTACGACCGGTTGGGGCTGTACCAGCACGGCAACGCGGAAACCGTGCACGACGCGGCGGCGGCTCTGCAGATGTTCGTCAAGCTTAACGTCGCGTACGTCGCGCACGAGTGGTACGGTTACGGAACCACCGCCGACCGCGCGCCCACATTTCAGGCGCAATCGCGACGGTGCGCCGCGTTGCTGCGATTGCTGCGCGCGGCGGCGGAGGACTTGCTTCCGCCGGTGCTCATCGGGTACTCTTTGGGCTGCAGCATTTTGTTGGCGGCGTGGCCGCGCGTGCACGCGGAGTGGGAGTCGGTCGTGGTGCTACTGGCGCCCTTCTACGACGCCACAGGCGTGGTGGTGCGCGTGCCCATGTTGCGCGAAATCTGCGGGTACTTCGCGCTGCCGCACATGCACAACGGCCGCCTGGTAATAAATCTGCGCGCTCCATTGATGGTCGCTCATGGCACCAGCGATCAGTTGATTCCCGTTTCGCACGCGCGGGACCTCGTCAAAGCGTACGACGATGTCAACAACGGTCAGCGCGAGGGGGTACTACGCTGTTACGCCGGGGCGACGCACACGAGCCTGCTCGACTCGTCCAAAACGCGCAGCGACCTGATAGCTGATGTGCGCGCCTTTATCCACAAGCTGTCGTAAAAGGGGGGGGGGAACGCGGCGCACACTGTCTCACACCATGCGCGCCAGCGGCGCGACGGGCACTCCGTGCGCGGCGTGCGTATACCCGCGTCGCCGCATGCTGGGTCTGACTGGGTCGCGCGCGTAACAGGCGCCTTCGTAACACAGGTAGGCCTGTTTCGCGCTGAGCGACGGATCGTCGGTGAGGTATCGGTATATGACTTTCTCGCGCTTCCGATGCGCGGTTCCGCGTCTGCCGCACGCGTACCCCCCCATTAGGCTAAAAAAAATAGACGCGGCGACGCAGTACCACAGCCACATCGCGCTACGGAATTAATTAAACGTGCGATGTATATATATACACAGAGACAAAATATACCAGAATTACGGCGCAACCGTTTGCGCATACCCGCGGCGCATTCCGGTGAGTGGTATAAATACCTACGTTCGGCGCATCGACGACCGTATCAGTGAGAATGGCGTACTCCGCGCCCAAAGAACCGCACGGCGACGGTCGACGCGATGTTGCCAACGGCGCCTCCCGCGACTTTCCGAACTCAACGCAAAAATTTGCTGACTACTTCGGCCAACCGTCGAAGCCGTACTTGCTCTCCCCTTACGATCAGTACGGTCGCGAAAACTTCGCGCTGCCCGAGGCCTACCTCGGCTACTCTCCGTATATGACCGATGTCATGATCAACCTTATACGCGAGGAAGACCTGTGGCCCACCAAGCTGCTGCCCTACCGGGAGACGAAGGACACCTCCACCATCACCTGGAACGAGTACCACTTCGACCGACATTTGCTGGGTCCGGTGCCCGAAGAGGGCGTCAGCCGTCTCGTCAGCCAGCGCATGAGCGAGCGCAGGGACCACTACACCCGCTACGGCCTGGCCATGATCCTGGAACACGGCTTCATGAACACCGAAAAAGGCCGGATGTGTTACACCAACAACCTGCAGCAGATTCGCAACGCGGTTCTGGAGACGGTGTACCTGGGGGTGCTAGAGTCTCTGCTGCACTGCAAGTCGTACGACGAGGTGTGGAACGAGCGCTGCGGCACCGTCATGACCGCTCAAACGGCGCGCAGAGCCCTAGCGACCGAGGTGGAGGACTGGGCCACCGTGCAGAAGACCGAGCACGGTTGGGATCTCCTGGACAGCCGCTGCAAGCGCATCATGCGAGCCCGCGGCGTCGAGCCGGACAGCTGGATCGTTCCCGACGGCATATAGCACTACGTCACACAGGTGCGACGCGAAAATTACGTCTACATGTACGCCGGCCCCGAAGGGCCGCAGAACTTCAAGTCCGGGCTGAACGGTAAATCCCCGAACGTGGTGGACAACCGCAACGACTGCACCATCTACGAGACCAAATCGTTTGAGATGCCCGATCTCCCGGAACCGGTGGACGTCACCAAGCGGCAGCGCGCCATCGGCGAGTTCTTCCTGATGCAGGACGAGGAGTCCAGCATGGATCGCCACATGCGCGCGGCCACCGAGCGCTGCATGAGCGCGCAGCGCTCCATCGCCATCTACGACGAGGATGTGGACACCTTTGTGGAGGTCCGTTTGATCGACGCGTTCGAACACGACGCGCTGATTCAAAACGATGGCTTTACAGCGGTGGGGGACGAATGCGAAGGGTACGGCGACGATCCGAATGATAAGTACGAGGGGGATACGAGTTTTGGAGATCTGCCGCACAACGAAAAAAATAAGAATCACATGCCCCCTCTTGAGGATGGCACGATCGAGCGTTTCGCGAGCACGTATTTCGACGGCATCACCGAGAACGACCTGATCGTGAAGATGCACGCCAACGTACCCAGCTACCTCAAACAAATGGATTACGTAACTGACATGGGCAGCATTTTAAACGTATCTTCCATGACAGAAATTTTCAAGGATTCATCGTCGGTCGACAGTGCAATTACCACCCACACCGATGCCTACGCGGCGTGGCTGTACGCGCATACGATCGCCGAGCATTCAGTTCGGGCGTACGCGTGTGACGAGCTTTTCTTTCGGTACACAGAATCCGTGAAAAGGTACGACGAATGCATGCCGCTGCCTCCCTGTCTATCCGACAAGATTGGCGTTGAGCAGACGATACTCGCGGTTTTGATTGCTATACGGCAAAACAACCCGATCTACTATTCCACGAAATACGAAAGCGATAGTATAAAAAATATTTACAAAGAATTTCACGATAAGGATGATGGTGGATCATTTGATGGAACAGGCATGTACCTAACAGGTTATAAGATAACCAAACGTATTTACGAGTCGATGAGCATCGTGGGCGCCGACAGCAAATATACGTCGCGTACGATGAAGGTCAACCCGATCGGATACAACAACTACGCGGGCGTTAAACTTTTATCCAAGTGCGACGGACACGAATGCTATCAACCCAACGAATGTAAAGCGTTGATCGAGGCTTTCGACACGCTGTGCGATGGCATGGACGTCTGTTTTGAATTTACCAAGGATGTGAAGCAGTCGCTTTTTGGTTTATGCATACTAAAGTGTACATACGCGGGGAACCTCACCGTCAATACCAAAAACCCTGAAAGTAATGAAGACAACAGCGCTTACGCACTCACCAGACACGCCATTAACGATTTTAACAGCGGTGAAGATATGCGGCTTCGTATATTCGCTCAGTCCCAATCAACCGAGAACGGTAATACATCTATGAATGTACCCGCAAACGATACAGACAATGTACTACGTGAATTGATGACGGATCCCGATTTAAAATTCGCCTACTGTAAACATCGCAGTGATGTCTGTATTGAAACTTCAGACGAGTCAGAATATTTCAACCCGCAAGTGCACAAATTTATTTGTGGGGAAGTTCAAATTTTACCACCAGAAACGCGAAATTACATAAAAAAATCTTACAAATTGAAAACAAGCGATCTTACAGACGAAAATATTCGTGATCTTTTGCATTTACCGTTTCTGATTTCTGTACTAAATTCAAAATCTTATAATTCGATTGAAGAAGAAGAACACATGGCACAATTTAAACATCTTTTAATTGCGGCGTATAAAATCTCATTGTATATGCCTATTGCGGATTTACATCATTTGAGACAGCTAGTCCATGAAATACCATTAAAATCCAATTCTCATTGGTACGACGGCGAAATTGATATCAGTGCTGTTCTAAAGCCATCAATTGCTGCGCACGACTTTCTAAAAATGTTTGTTAATATGTGCTGCTGCGGTTATTACGTTAAAAAAATTACACCGAACACGGCTGCAAGTACTTTACGATCAAGAATACGTACAATCACGGAGCAAATCCAAAGCTTGTTGAATCGATCCGTGGGTGAATATAATTTATACGTGCACACGTGTGAAGGAGATGAATTATGCTTTGTGATATCTGATAAAGGGTTTACAAAAATTAAACCCCGGCAGGGTCTGATCATCAGCCCATTTAAGGCGCCGAGCAGCTTTAAAAATGTCATCATCGGCCTGACCGCACCAGAAAACGGCTTCTTTGCAAGAATCAAAAATACACATTTTGATACCGAAAAACGCGGCGTCCTCTTTGGATGGTTGAAGGCAAACAAGGATAGAATTAAAAATTGCAACACTCTAGACGTTGAGCACGACACGCTGGCGTTAATCTATCATCACGCTCACAACCCATCTTCTTCGAGTGCCTCGCACACATTTTTGGGAATGCCGTCGGTGCAAATAAACGCAATGCCGACCGGCACGGAACAATTTTGGGTCACCCGCGCATTCTTGAGACGATTTAACGACAGCGTGCATAGTAAAAGGCCGCACGAGTACTTCATCTACACGCTGATGTGCATGCAAAAAACCGGTCCCAAATTTCTGCGAAAGGTGATTAACGAGAACAAGCTCTTCCCATTCGGGTATCTGTTGCTGCGGCCGTACCAGACGTACGAGACCTGCACCGCGATCCTTATGAAGGGGGGCGCCGAGACGGGCGAGACATTGATCGGGTACTACAACTTTCAATTGGCGGACAACGTGGTGCAGAAAATGCACTACGGCAACTTTACCATCTACGAAAAGTCGGTGGTGTATCGATCTCGAAACGTGCTGCTGCAGCCGGACATTATGGTCACCAATTATTTGGGCGGTGGAGGGAGCAAATTTTACAACGACAAGCGGAGAGAGGATGCCGTCACGTTCAGCACGGCCGTCCCGTCGCTCTACGCCTGTCTGATAGGCTACAACGAACAGATAAAGGACAATCCGTTGGACGTCACAGGCAAGTTTGCGTCACATACAGGGCTTCAGAATATTAAAGAGACTATGTACAGCACCGCGGGTTATTACAAAGATAAATACCAATTTGAGCATGCGAATGCCCCGTCCAGCGACGAGCCCTATTTTGAGCAGCCCGTGCAGAAGAACACGTTGTGTTTTCAGGGGCATCAGGCGCGGTACAATTATCAGACCGGCGGCCTCGATCGCGTTACGCTCAACACCGGTCATTGGGGCGAGCGCGTGTATCCGGGCTGCGGAAAGGTGCGCAAGGGGCTCAGCAAATACTTGGAGCCGGTCACATATTCGCACATGTACCACGGGGGCGGTATGATGATGGGCTCTATGTAAGCCGCGAGTATACATAGCCCTAAACCTTTAGCCAAAAAGCGCCGAAGACATGAAACGCGACATCCAGATCTACGCCATTATGGCCTCCGTGGCGAATCTGATCGCGTGCCTAGTGACTTTGGCGCTCTACTACGCGGGGGCAAACGCCCTTGCGATGTACCGCTCCTTATGCGCCGCGACTGTGGTGCTCACGCTCTACACCTGCAGCGCGCACGACTGTCGATTTAAAACATCCGTGTACCGCAGCACCCTTATCGTCAACGCTTTCAGCATCATGTCGGGCACCGCCGGACTGCTCATGGCGCGCACCAAACGGACGTCGCTGCACTATATTGCGTTGGCGAACGTGGTATTCGGGGTTATCATACTATTTTTGCAAGTGCGACAATACAAAATTAGCACCGCGTAAAATAAGTGCATATTTTTTTTAATCCAAGAGTGCTCATATGCAGTCCGCTAGGTTTATCACGAGCAAAGGTCCCGCGATCGTATTTCCGCACACGTGTTCGCCGTAAACAGAGGTGGCCTCGACGTTCACGGGAAGCTGCTTGTTCTGCGCGTCCTCATCCATCCACAGGACGAGCTCGTCCTCTCTCCATTCGTCATCGTCCATAACGGGTACCATCTGCACCATGGCGCAACATCCGAGCAAAAAACGCAATCGCTCCAGGTCGAAGGGACCGTCCACCAAACGCGGTGCACCTTGCGCAAGTTGCAGTATGCCCTTTCCGAGAGGTGGCGCGTCGTACAGTTCGCAATTGTTGACGTTCGAAATCATCGCGGCATGACCGCACGGTACACTATGATTGATCTTGCAACAGCGTTGTTTAATTTTTTCGTAAAATGCGCACCTTAAGTATAAATATATTTTGTTATGTCTAATCTATCGTGAAATATGAATTTTTTAAACGTGACCGCTCAAAAAGCGGACCCGAAACCAAACGTGAAATACGGGCAAGGACGTCCCATTCCCGACGCGCTCAAAGCGAAAAGTGCGGCGCAGCCGCAGTCCGAAAATTTGCACACCGCCGCGCAAACGCACGTTTTTGTGGTGTGCTCCACGACCGCGTACGCGATGTGCGCGGGATCGGTTCTGCGATTGTGCAACGATACGCTCGACGCGGACGATTTGGACACTCCGGATAGACGGTTCACTCTCCTGCTCGCGGCGGACGATGGAAATTTTGAAATGCACGCTCCCGATATGAAGTTATTCTTTCAGGAGTATAAGCAATTCGCGCGCACCAAAAACTTGGTGCGCTTGAATAACGTGGCAACGCACAATCGACTCGCCATCGAACTGTCCAAAATGATTGGGCAAATCGTTCACAAAGAGACGTCCGACATGTACGCCGTCATGTGGCTTACGCCGGATCTCGCAACAATCGAACCCTACGTCAAGTTTCTGCGCGGCATTTGCGGCAAAGCCGAAGACCGCGTGCGTGTGCACAGCATAAGCATCGAACAAAAGGCTGTGCGCCAGCCCAGGGATCACCCACACGCCAGGGTCGCCCGCACCGTGGATCGGGATTCTCTCAACGGCACGTTCGCCAAAACCAAAATTACCGAACTAATTTAATTTGTTACAAATTTTCGAATGTTCCTCATCGGAGGTGCGTTTTTTATTCTTTTCGACGACTACGTGGGTAGTGGAGGAGCAGGAGCTGCACAGCGCATCCCAGTTTACGAAACGGTGCCAGTCGCGACAGTCCTCGTTCGACTGCACCGAACAGTTGCTCTCCGCCGTGTCCGTCGTGCCACACGATTCAGTTATGTCCCCTGCGACAGTCAGGATGCGCGAGTTTCGTATTGTGGTGTTGGCGCGCGTCAGGAGGATCATCATACACGTAATATGCGGGTGTTGTACGTCGTCATGCGCTGCGTATTGCTGGGACGGTAGTCCGGTACCAACGAATCCTCATCGGCGGCGTATTGTTTCTCGGTGAGAAATTTGTGCGTCATGCACGCTGTGACGATGATAGTGGCGGTGGTTTGTGCAACCAAAAACCAAAAGTTGGAAAACATGAAGAAGAGGTTCACCGCGCTAGACAGAGATAGAAAGACGGTGTGCAGCATCATGGTCAGCTGTATGCGAGTCGTGGAGTCGAGATCCGATCGCGGCACGTGCGGCGAGTTTAAATAATTGATCTGCCACGCGGATATCTTGCGACGAACGTACACGTTCACCGCAGTCAGTAGAGCGGTACCCATAAGAGCTACCAGCGCTTTGTAAATGTTATCGATGACGTACGTGTCGTAGAAGCGCACGTCGTCGGAGTAAAGATCGAAGTAGTAGGACGGCAAGAACTCGGCAAAGAACATCACAAGAAATACCGACGCGAATAGACCGACGGACAACACAGCCGTTACCGTTGGCGTGCGCTGCGTCAACAGGTCGAAATCGTTTGCGCGTTCCTTTGAAGGAGGTCTTGCGGGCGCGTGAGTGTACGCGGCGCATGGTTTTTGACTAGGCGCTAGAGCGTAGTACACCGTATTGGGGAGATTCGGATCGTTTGCGTTTGTTCTGCGATGAGACGCTATCTGGCTGCGCGCGGACGTTATTTTCATACCAATACCCGTACAAACGATCTTCGCCTATGTGTGGTTGGTCGTAAGTTTTGTAATTACGCATGTGGCGCGCAAGTAAACTGGCGTGCTCGGAAGCGCTGCGATCAGAGTGTCCCACATCGAAGTTGTATTGCATGGCGTGAAGCGTTTTGCATAATTCGCGGTTGTAAGGCCGCACGAAGTATATATATATACTTACCCACGTCGCGGTTTGTACGCTGCGGTTGTAGAACTATGCGCGTCAGGTACAACACACGTTATACACCCCAATACCGCGATTGTCGCATCGGGAAATCTGTGGATTGCAACGAGATCGTGCTCCACAGTACCACGGACGCGTCGCAATCGGAGAAAATCAAACCGCACGTTACGCCCGAATGGATTCAAAAGCTCAACACGCCCACCGCAAAGGCGGTCGGCATGCTGGTGCTGCTCTTTCTGGTGTTGACGGTAAGCATCTGCGTCATCGTGCTGTTGGCCGTCGACGAAACGCACGATCGACAGGACACCAACGTCTTCAACAACGCGCACTCCACGCCGAATGTGCAGAACACGCACACCACGATCATCGAGACGCCGAGCGCAGTCACCGGCTCGCCCGTGACGGTCGACGCGCAACGGGTCCAAGTGCACACAACCGTCCGATTTTCCAGTCTAAACTGGTCGGAGTACAGCACGGTAACCGCTCAGAGCGCGCTCCTTACGAGCGTGCAAGCGTCTTTGCGGTACGCGGACGCCCGTTACGAAAATTTCGTCGCGCACAACGTTTACCCCGGCAGCGTCGTTGTGGAGTTCAGTTTTGTGCTTCCAAACTTGGACGAGCACGCGGTGCAAACCATCAAAACGCTGCGCGACTACCCCAGCGCGATTTTTGTGGAGCGGGCAGACGACCCAGGCACGATCGCTTACGGCGAGAGCACGACCGTGCAGATCAGCACGCTTAGCGTTCGCGCACGCGAGACCGCGCATCCAACCCTGCCTGCACGCCTTGATAAACCCTTCCCCCACGAGCATCGCGTCACGTTGCAGCCGGTTGCAACGCCGCACACCACAAGGCCGACAACCCATCCACCGAGCGCGCATCCCACGACCGAATCGCCCACCCGCTCCCCCGAAACATCAACTCCCACGACGCCACCGACCGCCGCCCCGCTCACCCTCGTGCCCACCCTCGCGCCGACCACTCGATCACCGAGCGCGTCGCCCATTACCGGCACGCCCACCAAAACTCCAACAACGATGCGACCAACGATGGCGCCGACGGCACCACCGACCGCATCACCGTCAACTCTCAACCCCTCCGCTGGCCCCACCGGTTCACCGCACACCGCAGCGCCCATCACCGACGCTCCCACCACACGCGCGCCTACGACCGCAACTCCGACGCGCAATCCCACCACGGACGCTCCCACGGCGTCGCCGACGACCGGCGCACCGACCACCGCACCGACTGCATCGCCGATCACGCGATCGCCTATTACCGAGCACCCAAGCGCAAGCCCGACGTCCGACGCACCGACCGGCGGTCCCACGCGTTCACCACAGACGGCATGGCCCAGCGACGCGCCAACTTCAAAAACGCCGACCCGGAGTCCGACGTCCATGGCACCGACCGTGACGACAATCGGTCCTACTGCAGCGCCGCACACTCAAAATCCAACAACAAAGCACCCGAGCGCCGCACCCACGACGACCGGGCCGACTGCGTCGCCGCAGAGCGACTTTCCGACGCGTCAACCCACCGCGGCGCCGCAAACGCGGTCGCCCGTCACCATGGGGCCAAGCTCTGCGCCGACGCGCACACCCACCACCACGAATCCTACCGCCGCGCCGACCTCTTCGCCATCCACCGTCTCACCGACGAGAAGCCCCACGATACCGCCCACAAACGCGCCACAGACCACTCCCCCGTCGCAGTCGCCGACATCGCCGCACCCCACGGTCGCACCCACGACTTCGCCCCACACGACGGAGCCCACCAGCGTCGCACCGACTGTCGCCCCGACCGATTCGCCGATGACCAACGCGCCCAGCACGCAACCGCCCTCGACCGCCGCACCCACCAAAACCCCGACCACCGTAAGCCCCATCACGGCGACACCCAGCAGCCTAAATCCTACCGCATCACCCGCGACCCACGCTCCCACCACGCAGCCGCCGTCAACTGCGGCGCCCACAAAAGCCCCTGCGACGAGCGCGCCCACGACCGTTCATCCCAGTACATTTAATCCGACCCAAAATCCGACGACGTCGATGCCGACAACCTCGAATCCCACAACTCGCGTACCCACACGGAGCCCCGCAACCGCAACCCCCAGCACGGATTCGCCTCTAACGACGGCGCCAACGACTGCCCCGACGTCGCGCACACCGACCACCAACCCACCCACCACCGTCGCACCCACGTCGCCTCCCGAAACTGGCGCACCATCCACCAAATCGCCCACCACCATCCCGCCCACGAAGACTCCAACAACCGTGTCGCCAAGCACGTTGTCGCCATCCACCGGTACTCCGACGATGACGCCGACGTCCGCGACGCCGACGACGCGCTCGCCCACTTCAACCAATCCCACGACGAGTCCGTATTCCGCAGCACCGACGACCCAACATCCATCCACGGACGCGCCAAACACCCAATCCCCAACCGTAGCGCCCACGTCGTACACGCCCACCACCGTTTCGCCCATCACGACGAATCCGACCAAAGCACCCTCGACTCCGACGCCTACCACAAGGGCACCGAGCGTGGCACCCACGACCGACGCACCCGCGACCGCCACACCCTCGACTTCCGTCCCAACAAGAACACCGACCACTCAAGCGCCCATCACGAAGACGCCCACCCGCGCTCCAACAACCGATGCCCCGCTTACGATGGCACCGACTACTGAAACGCCCACGACCAGCCCGTTCACCACAGAGCCCACCACGGACGCCCCTTCAAACGCTCCTACGTCTCGGACGCCGACCACTGTCGCTCCATCTACAATCGCACCCACGACGCATGAACCTACTTTCGCACCCACGACTCAGGTTCCAACCACCAAATCGCCCATCACAACTGCGCCTACCACCGCAGGACCCACATCGTCTCCAACCACCATGTCGCCGTTGACCAACGCGCCCACCATATCACCAATTACCGAGGCACCCATCACTACGGCGCCCACCACCAAAACGCCCGTCACCGGGAGACCCACCGCAGCACCAATCACGGATGAGCCCATCACAATCGGACCTACAACCTCCGTACCGACAGTGACACCGACCACAATAACACCCATTACCGAAAGTCCCACCAACGAACCTGCCACTTTAAACCCTAGCACAATACTCCCCACGACTGCACCAACAACCGCAGGTCCCATTACCCGAACTCCAACCACCAAATCACCTATTACAAAAAACCCTACCACTCTAGCACCCATTACGTATGAGCCCACCACAGCTAAACCCACCGCCGCACCGACCACCGAAAGTCCCGTCACTTCTAACCCAACCACTGCGACACCAACCACTGAAGCTCCCATCACGTATCAGCCCACTGTAAACCCGACCACCAAGGCACCGGTCACGATTAGACCTACGACCGTCGCGCCAACATTCACGCCGAGCACTAACGCTCCTACCACGCATGAGCCCACCACTGCTAAACCTACCGCCGCACCAACCACCAAAAGTCCCGTCACCGACAGACCCACTTCTAGCCCAACCACTAATGCTCCCATCACGTATCAGCCCACTGTCAACCCAACCACCGCAACCCCGACCACCAAGGCACCGGTTACGATTGGACCTACCACCATCGCGCCAACATTTACGCCGAGCACCAACGCTCCTACTACGCATGAGCCCACCACTGTCGCGCCTACCGCTGCACCAACCACCGAAAGTCCCGTCACCGACAAACCCACTTCTAACCCAACCACCGCGACGCCAACTACCAAATCTCCCATCACGCATCATCCCACTGTGAACCCAACCACCGCAACGCCGACCACCAAGGCACCGGTCACGATTGGACCCACCACCATCGCGCCGACGTTTACGCCGAGCACCCATGCGCCTACTACGTACGAGCCCACCACAGCTAAACCCACCGTCGCACCGACCACCGAAAGTCCCGTCACCGACAAACCCACTTCTAACCCAACCACCGCGACGCCAACTACCAAAGCTCCCATCACGCATCATCCCACTGTGAACCCAATCACCGCAACGCCGACCACCAAGGCACCGGTCACGATTGGACCCACCACCATCGCGCCAACATTCACACCGAGCACCAGCGCTCCTACTACGCATGAGCCCACCACAGCTAAACCCACCGCCGCACCGACCACCGAAAGTCCCGTCACCGACAAACCCACTTCTAGCCCAACCACCGCGACGCCATATACCAAAGCTCCCATCACGTATCATCCCACTGTAAACCCAACCACCGCAACGCCGAACACGAAGGCACCGGTCACGATTGGACCCACCACCATCGCGCCAACATTTACACCGAGCACCAATGCTCCTACTACGCATGAGCCCACCACAGCTAAACCCACCGCCGCACCGACCACCAAAAGTCCCGTCACCGACAAACCCACTTCTAGCCCAACCACCGCGGCGCCATATACCAAAGCTCCCATCACGTATCATCCCACTGTAAACCCAACCACCGCAACGCCGAACACGAAGGCACCGGTCACGATTGGACCCACCACCATCGCGCCAACATTCACACCGAGCACCAGCGCTCCTACCACGCATGAGCCCATTACGACTGAACCGACCGCCGCACCGACCACCGAAAGTCCCGTCACCGACAAACCCACTTCTAGCCCAACCACCGCAACGCCGACCACCAAGGCACCGGTTACGATTGGACCCACCACCCTTGAGCCGACGTTTACGCCAAGCACCATTGCGCCCACCACACACGAGCCCACAACAGTTACGCCCACCACCGCACCAACCACCAAAAGTCCCGTCACCGATCAACCCACCGCAACGCCCACCACCAAATCACCGCTTACAATTGGACCTACCACCATCGCGCCCACCGTAACGCCCGTGACCGACCGACCCACCAGCGCACCAAGCACTTTGTTACTGGCGACATCACCACCAACAACCAATTCGCCAGTCTCTAGTGCGCGCTGTCACGACGTGGCTTGGAGTGTGCTGACAGATACAAGCAATTATGTGTTACACTATATGGACGACAATCATAATTTCCCGTATTATGTAAACGTGAAAATTACAATTCTGTTTGAAAATGGAACTAACGTGGAATTGATAAATTTACAACAAATCAACAACTCGAGTGGTACGATTACTTTCTGTTACGAAAGCTCCATGCAAGGCGAGCTGAAGACTCAAGTGACAAATCCCGATGGTGGTATCTATTCTCTTGTTAAGTACGGCACTTGTTACTCCATATACCACAGCTACGCGCATCACGTGAATTTTTCGAATTTGAGCTATACCATGCAGTTAACCGATGAGTTGCGCATGGGGTATCACGTGTTTACAGTGGACGGGGTGGTCGTGCACTCTGGGCATTACTTTGTCAATACGGTAGACGAAAAAATCACCGCAATTCCTTTTGCACCGCTTCAACGCAGTGACACTTGCGTGGTAACCGACGCAAGTACCGACACGCAGGGTCGACGCCTGATCGCTGGTGGCACAGAGGTCGCGAATGGGAAGGCCTACAGGTTTATGGGTTCCATTACCGACGCTAGACGCAATCACATATGCGGTGGTACGCTCGTCGCGTCCGACAAGCTGCTCACCGCCGCTCACTGCTTCAGTCAAACCGTCGAAGGTTGGCCGTACTACATGAAACCGGTATGCAACAACGATTGCGCGTACAACGACGCGCACAGAGCACGCAACAGTATCTGCGACGACGTAAGCGACGACGGCGAGGGGTACTGCAAACTGGGCTCGGACTGCGACGATTGTGGGGTGTATGTAAGTAACAACACTTGCGCGAACGGACTGCACCAAGTGACACTGGGTACGGTCGATATTGACGCGTACGCTTCGAACGCGTGTGCGGAGGTCATCCCGCTGAAATCGGTGGATGGGTATCCGACATACGCCGCGACTAGCGGAGAAGGTTCAAATCTAAAATACTTTTCTCTGCACGATATGGCAATAATAACTCTCGCGGGGGGTTCCGGGTACTCGCCGATCGCTCTGTACACGGGCAACGTCACTAATCTGATTGGCGCGTCGGTAGTGGCCTTGGGTTGGGGTCACACGTATCAGGGAGGGGTTACGGTTGACAACCTTCGGAGCGTGAGCGGTACGGTACAGTGCGTGGGCAACGCGTGCTACCAAAATCAACATGACGGGTGCTACTCTAGCAACATCGATCACAGCAACAACAACGAGCTCTGCGTGCGATACGGGATTGACGACGTAGGTGGGGCTTGCAAGGGTGACTCCGGTGGTCCCGTGGTGTTGATCGGTGACGAGTTGCTGCTGGTGGGCGTGGTGTCCTACATGAAGGGCACATGCGGTTCGTCGGACGCTCGCTACTACGCAATGAATGTGGCAGATCCAGAGCACGCGGATTGGCTGCGATCTTTCCAACTTTAGCTGTCGCCACGAAGACGCCGGTAACATTTTGATAGGACAGGAAGTGCAAAACGCGTATATAAATATTTTTATCCTAATAAACACACGAGATTGATCTCCGCGCCGCTCGGCGATCTGATGGCAACTTTATGTTCCGCGTCGAACGTGATACTGCAGAATGCGGCTGCCATGCGTGTGCACCGGTACCGTATGTCCTTCGAAATTTACTTTGGCTTCACATAAATTTTGAATCGATATACTGTATGATTTTATCGATTCCTTCCGTCTTGTCCCAGATGGAATCGATGTTCAAATCTCTTCGCATCATCTCAGTTTCTGAGTCCACGCAGTCCGCTGAATACATCATGCACAACGCAGGTTTGTTTCTTGACCTTTGTAATTCTCTGAGAAGCGTTATGCCATCCATCACGGGCATCGACTTATCCGTCAACAAGATATCATATCGATTGTTTCTGCAGAGTGTCAAAGCGTGAGATCCATCAACCGCTTCGGTGACTTTATACATGCCACTTTTGGTCAACTTGTTTGTTAGGATGATTCTTTGTAGTTTATCATCTTCCACCAATAACAATTTGAACATGTTTGATGTCTGCATGTTTTGAACGTTCTGCTTTATTTCATCGACCTGTGCAGTTTCTACAGCATCTACACTCCTTCTTAGTTCCGTTATTTCTACTTTATAGTCGGGACATCTGTACGGTAGATTGAGTCTTATTCTAACTCCTTTCGAGTCGTCCGCGAAATCGGGATTGTTTACAATATCAATACGTCCTTGAATCTTGCTCAAAAATAAATTTACCGTCGACAATCCTATTCCCAGTCCTCCCGAATTATTCTGTAACTGTATCCGATCTTCTATGATAGCCGAACGTTTTTCATGCGGTATACCCTTTCCGGTATCGTCGATATCGATTACAAGATCTTCTTGAGTTTTTGAAACTCTTAATTGAATATATCCAGATGTCGTAAACTTTATGGAGTTGGATAAGCAGTTTTCAACACATCTCATCGTCCAATCTTCGTCGATGTACATGCAATCTTCTGCGTCCATTTCATCGACATACCGAAAGTCTATATTCGGTAAAATATCGACCATCGGTTTGTATATCGTGTAAAGATTATGGAAATAAGATTTTAGATGGACAATATGGTATTTGGGCACGATTTCCGTTATGTTGATGGTTAGAATTCTATTGGTCAGTATGGTAGACATTGTTTTGATGATGTCGGATTTGTCGTGTATCAACGATTGAATACAACTGATGGGTGTTTTTAAATCGTGCAGTATTCTTTGATAACTTTTTTGTTGAGTGTGCAATTGAACATTGTGAAGTTTGTATAATTCGAAGGTGAATACGGACGTGACTATAAGAACTAGGTAGATCGACGAACACACACGCGAAACAATCGACGTACGCTTCAAAAAATTCAGATTGTCGATCGTGTTTCTTTCGTGCTTTTTCGTTTCTGAAAAAATATTGTTTTGATTATTCAAAAATAGGAATCGGATGTTGTTCAGGTACCTCGATTCTTTAATCGTAAAATTAAAATGATATCGCTCGATAAAGTTTTGAACGCTTGATCTGTTGGTAGTATCGGGATGATTTGAAAAGTACGTGTAGAATTTGTTTAGTATATTGTACAATACATGATCGGCGTAAGTATGGTTAAGACAAAAGGAAAGATCCGTAATAACTGTTTCTTTATTCCAAAATAAATGGCGAAGATTTACGTGTGAAGTGTTCATAAGTTTTACGAAGTTGGACGTATTTAGTGCCTCGTGGTAAGAAAGCTCGTGCAGCGTGTACACATTGTTCATCTGATTCAGAACGAAGCCACAATACGAGTTTGATTGCAAGGCGGTTTCACCGATCGAATCATGCTCCTCTTGTATCTGTTTCTGATATCCGACATGTATATTCGTAATCCAAACAGACTCGAACGCAAAGCACACCATATACGTTAAAAGGCATGCTAAGGACCATTTAAACGCGTACAACATCACAAACACACTTTAGTGGGATATGCTTTATGTTACCATTTTCTGCATGAATATGTTGTCCAATGATGACGATTATACGTATATATATATATATATACATATAACAAATTTCGGAGGTTCGGTCAATTGACAAACGTACCAGCCTGCGGGCCTGGCTTTCAAGGACAATACGCGCAGCGGCACAGACAAGCGCCTCGTGTATACAATAGCGTGCTGTTAAAGTCGGTGTACGCGGAGCACGACACGAATTTTCTCGGTATTTGGAGTCTATACGTCTCAGAATAGCACGCGCTTGTCTTGTTTTCGATGCACCCGCGTACGCACGCTGTTACTGACAACGTCATATGCAAAGATCCCAACTGTCGCGCGTTTAACGGATCCAGCGTCACTACGATCGCGTATATCGCAAGCAATATGAAACAAAAAGAAACAGAACGCATAGTCGGGCACGCCCGCGATTTCAAATTTAGCAAATTGAACGTATACATCCCGCTACATCTTCCCAAATAGCTATTCAAATATATACATACCATTGTAGAATTCAAGTGCACAAGGTAATCTGTATGTAAATACGTGCGAGCACTCGCGATAAACGCACCTTGCGCGCCAATTTAAATAATTCTAGGTCTAAACTCGTGTAATGTTTTCGTAATAAGCGCGAAGCTCGGCGGCGTTCATCAACCCGTCCCACACCACCGTCGCGTGCGCTCTGCTTACTGGCTTATCGACATGACCCAGAGCTAGAAACGCCACCTCCAGAATGTTGACCCATACGTGGCAGTGAGCGTTGAGCATATTTCGACGATCGTGCCTAAGAATAAGATGCGACGGAGTTAACCTGTCATTTTCGCTCGCGAGCGCTTCCAACAAAACGCGACGCAGGTACGAACGAGATTCGTCCTTTGTATCGTAATAGATCAGCTCGGCGAGGTTGCGCGTAGGGCACGCGGTACGCGCACCAAAATAACGCGCTACGGGTACGGATTGGCCTATCTTGTGCACGGACGCTACAACGTCCGAAGTTTCTATGTCGTATCCGAAATCAACGCCAGGGCTTGTTGTGAGGACGGCGTACAGATGGATAAATGCCGCCAAGTCGTTGGCGCAAAAGTCGGGCGTGGCCACCCTCATCCGCACCGATGCCGCGGTTCCCCTAATCTCTACGGCTAGAGTACAACGGAGTATGTTGGTCGCGTGGCTTATCGGAACGAAATCCCCGTACCGTATGGGGATCGATATGCAAAAACCCCGCGCGTCACCGTAATTGAAGAAAAACAGGGTTGCCGTGGGATGCATACGACGCAGGCACAAAAAAGGGTGCATTATGACTGCAACAGGTACACGCACGCATCACCAGACACTTACAGCGACCGTATTATTCGCGCTCCAAGTCAATTTTCTGTCGTTTGTTTGACTGCCGACTTTCGTAATGGTTTTTGTTATCAAAAGTGACAACCAAGGTTGCCTCGTGCATTCGCACGTCCACCCTTAGGCGTCTGTCATCGCACACCATACGCGGGGCTTCCTGCGCGATCGCCTGCAGCGTGGCGAATGGTACGAAATGCGCACACGTAATTTGAATCGCGACCAGACCACCGTCGCCGTCGGAGTTTATAATGCTGCGCACTCGGCTGTCTCGCGCGGTCGCCTCGCAGAGCGGTATCAGCCGCTTCAGAGTCGCATCGTCCCAGTGCCTCTTTCCGGCTTCGCTCACAAAGGTCGTCGCGTGCTTCGTGCGCTGGCGCCAGACGTACTCTACGCTCTGCGCTAACGCTCGATCCCGCGCACGCAATACCTCTTCGTCGCCCACGTTGGTTGACGCGGCGCCATCGATTTTCGGTGGCTGCGGACTGGTCGTCGGCGTCGCCGGCTCCACGCGGTGCATGCACAGGAGCATGCACCGATTTTTTAGGTCCAGATCGTTGGCCAGGTAGCACATCCGCCCGCACTGAAGAGCCGCGCGGTTGACACTCTCCCACGCGACGTGATCGATCTGCATGTACTCGGCGCTCACGCGAGCGATCAAAGACGCCTCGCCGTCCGTGTGCGACCAGGTGGTCTCGTACGCGTAACCGCACTCATCGCGCACAGCAGCGCCCGCTGCGCGCGTGGCGCTCGTTATTACGCCCTTACGATTCCAAAACAGACCCATAATGCACGGCGTTGCGCTTGTATATATACACGCATCGCCGCAAACGACAATTTGTTATGAACGTGGTGCACACGCGCGTTCGCTCTTTGCGGACCACCTTCTTGCTGACAGCGCTGCAGCGAATACAGACGGTGGTGGAGATTAGCATATCATTTTCGGTGGCCAACGCCGTCGTCCCTTATGTGCATCGAGAGATGCGCTCGTTCCCGTGGGACGACGGCCTGATGGTGACCCGTTTCGTATCGGGCGCCTTTGGCGTGTATCTGCTGTGGTGCGCGTACGTGTGGGGGGTGCAGCAATTGGAGTGCAACCTGGAGGACGCCGAGCTCGCGGCCGACACCGGCCGCGCTAGGATGACGTGCAACACCCGCAGCGGGGGGAAAAGGTATACGCGCGTGCGAGTGTGATGTAAGCGTTATCTGATATTTTTACGTGCTTACGCGAACTTCCGCGTAAGTGTGACGGGTATGCGCAGAAACTTTAAACCATTCCAATATAAAGAATTATTTTAGCGTTTTAATGAAAGTACACTTGTTTTGGAATTCAAATGATTTGTTAATTCAAGTTGGTTATTGTTTGGGCGTGTTTGCATCAGTGTAACTAGCTTATAACTTTCATACTTTCTATGGTGTACGTAAATTCTCTTTCCCTGTAGAGTTGCATATTCTGCGTGGCTTTCACACGAAATTTCAAAAAGTTTTTTGATACTGCAAAATCTTTATTTGCATGTTTATCCTCGATTTGAAGATATCCACGCTCCCTCAAAATGGAAATCGTAAAACACGGGTTTAGTGTAAACCGAATGCACACTTCGTCCGTAACGCCGTCGGTATTACGAGGATCGCGCCGGTTCACACTAAAAACCGAGGTGTTATAGAGATAAGTTTCATTCTGTTCGTCAATCGGGTCGTTTATGACGGATAGCGCGCCCGTTTCAAAATTCACGTGCACGTTTTTTACTAGGTGGGCGGCGTGACCAATGTCATATAATTTCAGAATGGACGTCTCAGTTTCGTGATGCAGTCTGATTAGAGCTTTACCTAGAGACGTAAACATAAAATTCAGCTCGCATGGTTTTTTACCATCCGAGTTATAAACGTAGATAAAAATTTTGGGATTCAGATATTCAAAGATTGCCGCATCTTCAAAAAATTGAAGCCTATTTACCGAATTTGGAATCATGCCAATTTTTTTGTACGGTGTGTTCATCGTGCCTCCGGAATCAAATGTAATACTCACATTTTCCTGAACTTTTTCTACAAAAAATATTCGTTTTGCACTTTTATACGTAATGGAAACGTGCGCATCCTTATATTCACATTGTACAACACCACCGTCGATTTCTATATGAAGGTACAAAGCTTGCTCGGGTTCGTATGAAAATGTTTTGAAGTTTCCATTTAGGAATAAGGCAAAAGAACGATAACAGTATTTAGAGGTTTTTACTAAGGTTTTTAAGTCTTTGTCGTAACATAATGTTTCCGGATTTGTTTTGCTGCACAGCTGTGTGCTGCATACCGGTGAGATATTATCCCGTATTACATTGTTTGTCCCTCTCATATTTAGTCGTGCTTCAATATCATTGATATGTGGATCGAGCAATTTCGCGATAATCACTTGCGACTGGGTGTTCATTTCATTTACCGACATAGTTCGGTACTGCGTGCAAAGCAACCCACTTGTGTGCACAATTATATATATTATTGTATTTATACTTTATGTTTGGTTGATTGTACCCGAGAGTGGTAAATCGTGCAAATTTGTGTGGTGCAATTATTCGAAAAAAAATTATTTATGTTAATTGTGTCAAACAAACCAAAAAAAAATCTATTGAGATCTCACAAATCCTCTATCGTCAAATCGTGCTCGACGCTCTCGGGCGACTCCGCCAGCATCACGCATACGTCGTGCAGCTGGCTCAGCGTTTTGACGCAATGGCGCATAGCGATGCCCGAATCGATCGCGTCGCGCGGACAGCCGCGAAGGGTGGCTTCGTGCTGCGCGAAGGCGCTCGCAGCCTCCGCCGCCAGCCCGTAGTGTCGGACGAAATGCTTACACGCCAGCGCCGTGAAGTGTCCCATACCGAGACGCTCGCAGGCGTTTGTGGCGCGGGACTCCTCCTCGGTCGCGCCCGGCGTCGGGTGGATGCAGCCCGCGCGCGCCATGCGGATGAGAAACGAAATCACGGCATCGCCGTGTTCGGACAACAAGGCCGGACCATCCAAAACGCTACGCGCGTATTCTCGCACCTCTCGTGGAGCGCTAGCGGGGCGAAGCGTTCTTTCGGGGCGCATCGTGTCCATAAAGGCGGTCCAGCGATGCTGGGCATCCGTGGAATCCTCCATCGTAGCGATCGCGCTACGAGAGCGCGCGGGGCCATACCGCAACATCGTTCGGGGTAAGCGATCGACCTAGGTCGTATAAATATACGCACGCGATCGGTAGGCGTGATACGCAATTCACGTTGCCATAAGCGATTTGCAAACGGATATGGCGCATCCCTTTTTCGGCAGTTTTCCGATGAACAACCCTCCGGCGCCCACGCTTATAAGCACCAAAGCAGCGCTGATCCAAGCGAACATCGATGATAGAACGCCCATCTACAACCAACTGCCCAACGCCTCGATGATGGCGTGCTTGACGGACGCTCGCATATGCATCGACCAGTTCATGGATTGCGTGAAACAAGCGCTCGAGGCGGACATGCTCTTTGACGCCACGGGCAAAGCGCAGATCGCCATGCATCATGCCAAGCTACTGAAATGCCTCGAGAACCTGCAGATCTGCATGCGCGGTTGCCACACGCAATTCGAAAATAAGATGCGCATGCAGGTTGACGACAAGGCCTTCTACTGTAACTTCAAAATGATGTCTCACTTTTTCGTGCAGGAGGCCGAGGGCATTCTGGGCCTTTTCAAATTATACCACGCCATGGGCGATACCATGCACGCCATGGACGATATGCACGAACTGATCATCAAAAGCAAGTGCGCCTCCGAAGAAGAAACACGCAGAATGTGCGGACAGGCGCTGCTTAGCGCCCGTACGATGGGCCGGATGTCTGCGTGCGAAATTCCAGAAATCATGTGGCAGGTGACGATGGCATGGATCACGCAGCTCAACGCGAGAGGACAGGGCACGGTCGCAGCGACCGTGACGAACGCCTTCAACAGCCTGATCAACTCCGTCAACGACCTACGAAAATGCGAAAGCCTCTACGACTACCATTACAACAGCGTCAAAGAGGCCTGCCACTTTCGACAGATCGCCATGGCGTGCTGCGAACCGGACAATATCGCCGAAGCCAAACGTAGGCACCCCGCGCACGGCAGCGCGAACGACTACAGCAAGGCGATGATCCTCGTGTGCAAGAAAGCTATCTCGGATGGAAACGAGGCCGTTGAGAGGGTGGGCAAGCAATCCACCAACCTTCTGGTGGACATATCAAAGCTGCCTTATTGAGCGCATACTTTTATGTATATTAAGTAATACAGCACGTGCTCGGGTTACCCCCGTTCGCGCGCAATCCCGTAATCACGTTGAACCCGTTGTGCCGCGTGAACATGTCCGTGCGTAGATCCACCAGCCCGTCCCGTTTGTACGAGGGGTGGCGCTGCAGGTCTTCGATTATCCGTGCGGTGCCTAGGTAGAGCTCCCAATGAGGTAACGAAGCCTCGGCCACTCGAGCCCCCAGCGTGGCCACCCCGAAAAGCGCGTCGTCGCCCACGCATAAGGTGTTCTCGTTGCTCAGCACCACGTCGTAGATGTGGTGGCACGTGGGCGAAGGCACCACGTCCCCCGTGTCCTTAGCGTACATCCAGCGCGTCGCTCGCTCGACGCGAAGCCTGCGCACCGGCAGGTGCTCGCTGACCCAGCACCGACTCCCGCAATTGACCAGTCGATACCCGTCCGGCACCATCGACACGTCCGTGCGCACCACGCACGCCACCAGAGCCGTGGACCCGCTCAGTGTGCGCACGGCCATGCCGCGAACGAGTTTGCGCGCGGGGATCGGATCCGCGTCCACGCGGTGCACCAGAGTGTCGCCGTGCAGACCCATGGCGGTAACTTACGTCCCGCGGACTTATTTATACTCGAAGCACAAAAAGCGTTATAACTTGCGTCGCGCACTATAAATACTTGTTGGTAGACAGCGATAAAGCAATAGCACACATGACCATGTCAATCGAGTCGGATTGTCCCACATCCAAAGTTTTTATGCCAGGTTCGTCCATTTATAAAGAAGCAGCGGCTGGTGCTGCTGCAAATACTTTTAATAATAGTGGTAATGTTATAAATGCGGCTAATAAGTGGCAGAAACTTGTAATGGCACTCGGTGCTGCTAAATTACTAAAGGGAAATGCTACTTCTGTTGCAAAATTAAAGGAAACTAGTACTTCTGATGCAGACCTTGCTGCGATAGGAACGCAAACTGACGAACAAAAAAATTCATCTCAGAAACCTGTGTTACCTGAAATTGTAGACAAAACTGACAAATCTGGGATAGTATCTGCAGACCATCCGTCTAGCGCCACCGACAAAGATAATAAATCCCAAAACAACACCTATATCAAAACACTTGAGAATATAAAGAGTAAGAATACCAAAAAAAGTAAACAAAGGTTTTTTAAATCTTTAAAAAAAATAATGCGTATGCAGATAGAGCACGAGATGAATATATGCAAAATATATAACAAACCGAAAGAAATTGGGTACACCGAAGAAAATGATGATAACGACGCCATCCCGATCTACCCACAAAATTGGAATGAAGATTTTTCAAAACTTAATGCAAAATTCCGAAGTGATTTTGCAAAGATAGAGTTTAACTTGCAAGAATATCAGTATAATTCAATGAAGGTATTAAACAAATCTGAAATAAATCCTCAGGACTGTGAAACAATTGCGAAAAATTCGGAAATAGCAATGAAAAGTGCTAAGGAGTTGCTGCAAAATTACCCTAATGAAATAAATAAATTGCCAAAAGGTAACAAGGTTTTTGAGGACACGACAAAAAGATTTGCAGATGTTTATATTTCTAAAAGTAAAATTTGTACTGATGCATTATCAATCTTTTGGAACAACATACTCGAACAAGGTTACCCGCTAAATACGGCCAATAAATTATCTGCACATGGTACCATTACAGATGAATATAATCCCTATGCACATAAAGAAAAATTACAAAATATACATGATGAATTATATGCGGATAATGAAACTGAAATAAATATGTTACAAAATGAGTTAGAATTGTATAAACAGGAATTTGAAAAATTATTTAAAAGTGACCCTAATGAAGCTATGAACAGAGTTTATCCTCAAATAGTATCAACAGAAAGTAAACTGTATAATTTGATCGACGGTTTAGAGGAAAGTTTTTACAAAAAAACCGCAGAACTCGAATCTACGAACCAAAACCTTTACGGATTTTCCGCGCTAGGCATTATTGGTGGAGCCGTGAGTGCTGGCACCACTGCATTTAGTAATACCGCTAAATTATTAGGCACCACTGTATTTGATAGAATGAATGGCCTATCTACAAATTCCGCAACCGCTGCAATTACTGGATCCACGGTCGCTCAGGTTACCGGTGACGTAGCAGCAACTATAGGTCAAAATGCTACTACGGTCAACAATACCATAAACAATACCAACGCCGCGTTAAATGCAGTAAAAACCGCTGCGGTGCAGTCCGCAAAAATTAGCAATTTTACCCTTGCTGCTAGCGCACTCGGCGTCGTTACAGTAGGCGTCGGTGCGGCCACGATTGGCGTATTGCGCGTTAAACTTGCGGACAAAAACGCGGCTTTAGATCAATTGCAGCAAGCGTACGATCAGATCAATAAATTGAACAAAAGTCTGTCTTCAAATCTTGACACCCAAACGGGTCTAACGCGAGCGTTGCAAACAAAGCTCGACCGCATGGCTAACTGGCACTTACCCGCCATGCATCGCGCCAACGGGCCAACAATGCGCGATACGGTTCGGGTGCATCTGACCGTTACACCGAGATACATGCTGACCGACGCGGACGGTAGGATTACGGAAACGTGGCTTGATCTAGGTCCTGCCAGACGCGGCAAAGAGTTGAAATGCGACACGGACAGCGATCTCGAACAGTGCGTAAAAACGTTCGTGAATCAATTATACCAATCGCCAGAGTTGGCGACCGACCCACCGCGCGACTTCACCTCTTGGGACACTTCGGTGCTGATAGCGCAAAAACCGCGTTACGCGGTGCTGCTTTCGCCGATTGCCGGTAAAATATCGAAATCGACGTGGAAGCCAGGTGACAACTTCGAGCTGTTGCCCGTCGCCATGAAAACCGGCGGCATGCCTGCATGGATGCGTGCAGCCATCGAACCGTGGGGCGCGTCGTACCCGATTAACGAGTGCAAGCGTCTGTCGTCGGACTCGACCACTGCGCTGCGGCAGCTGTTTATCAAGTGACTTGCACCGTATACATGTATATTAATTTAGCACGCCACGACAAAGTTCACCAACGCGCAATATGTCGGTGCAATGTTATGACGTCACGGTCGCGCCACGCGCTGATGTTTATAACAATGGTACCACCAGAGGTACAGAAAAATACATACCGAACGACGGTGGTTTGAACAAGGTCATTACGTATCCATTTGAGAAAACGTGGAAATCGTCGCTTGACAAGCTACTAGCGCGTAACCCTGGTGAAAAATACGTGGTTTGCGTGGATGGGAATGTCGTTACTTCGAAAGGACTTGAAAGTGAAATAGAGCATTTAAAAAATGAATTAAAAGAGGAACAAAACTTAAATAAGCGGTTTACACATAATATGAATGAATTAATTAATAAGAATATACAAATGGAACGTGAAATTGACGAACTTAAATTAAATTTAAGAGCACATGAAAATAAGCCTAAAAAGGCCCAGGAGGAAGTCGAGAAAGTTGAAGTTTCAAACGACGAATTCTACGATCCTCCATCAGATTTTGAGGATGAAAAAACAAAACCCGAAAATGGAACGAATGATCAGGACGATCTGGATACCCTGGATTAACAGGAGCCAGACGACGACGCTAACCTGGATTATATATTAGCGAACATCGGATAGCTGATAACAAATAACACCAGCATAACAACATTTCCAAGCTCAATAAATTTATTGGGTGCGGCAACGAGTGCAAGCGTCTGGCGTTGGACTCTGCCACTGCACTGCGGCAGTTGCACCGTATACATATAACTCTATCACACCATGACAAAAACCATCAGCTTGCATTATGTCCGTCGTGTCAACATGTTATGATGTTACGGTCGCGCCACACACCGATAAGCGTGACATTACCAACACCAGCGGTAACGTAACCTACATACGGAGCGAATCACAAGGGATTACGCGCAACAAGGTTACTACGCATCCATCCAGGAAAAAATTTCAATCGGTGGTCAAGTCAATAATTCGAAAATCTGATGTTCATGACTACGTGGTGTGTGTGGATGAAGAAGAAGACGATCCGGCCGCCCTCGGCCAAAATTTAATTGTTGCTGATATTCAAGAAAAACAACAAAAAATAGCATCACTTGAAAGAGAAATTCTTAGTTATGTAAATGATAACCATGAATATGATATGCAATATGACAAATGCCAGGAAGATTTACAGGCAAGTCGTATGGAATATGAGAAATGCAAAGAAGACTACGAAAAGCTATCTACTATAGTACTGGATGCATTTGATTGTAGTTTGGAGAAATCAGAATTAGAAGATAAACTACGAAATCAAATACAAGATTGCGAAGTTGAAAAACAAAATTGCAAAGAAACTTTAGACAAGTTACAAAATACGGTAGAAGAAAAAAATAATGAGCTAGAACAGAAAATTGAAGAAACGTTAAAAACAAAAACTAAGTTGACTGAATGTGAAAACGAGAGTGAAAGATTACGGGAAATTCATGATCAGCTTTCAGATCAATTTCAGAGAGAAATGTTACGCGTAAAGGAAGAAAATGAAAAAGATATGCAAACATTAACGAATTCTGCAGAAGAAGTATTTCATGAATTGACTGAAGAATTAAATAAACTTGAGGAAGAAAAAAAGAAACTCGAAGAAAGCCTAGAAAATTCTAAAAATGAATTACAAGAAAATATAGAGGAAAACGGAAATATTTTACTCCAGTTACGCGAAAGTATGAATAATGTGATAATCCTTCAATCCCAGAATTTAGAAGACCTAAAAACAAGAATAAGGACTACATTAAACAATTGTAAATCAGGAAACCTAGAATGTAATACTTGCGTAGAAAAAGTTGAAGGTACGTTAAATGGTTTTATTCCCAGAACATCTGCAGTATAATTTGAAACTACTTTTATTTATATATATACTATATCTTAGGTGTCACTCAAAGAATAAATTTCGCCGTTCTTATAAATCTGCTTTAAAATCAAAATTAATATAGATATGTGGATAATAAAGAATACTGCGGAATACCCTTACCATGTTGGAATACGTCAAAACCACGTCCGTCGCGAATATCTACCGACTGCACCTCGACGGAAACTCTTACGACGTGGAGCTACCTCATACGGATGCCTGCGCGGAGCCGCTGCGACAATTTGTGCGTCTTCACGTCTCACACAGCACGCTCATTTCGCCGGAGGTAGATACCGCCGCGTGCTGCGATTACGCGAGCTGTTGCGCAAAACTGCATGCAGCGTTGATCGAAAATTGTGGGCCTTACGGCAACATCTGGGCGGTGTGCGCGCCCGCCCTCGATCCGAGCTACGTCAAAATGTGCGGCAACCTAGCGCGTACTCGAGGCGCCGTAAACGCCTGGAGCACCAGTCCGGGTGCCGTGTACAATGTGTTGTGTAATCTCTGCGAGTGCATGTCGTTCGTGTCGGGCGCGTCCATTCCGGCTCAGGCGGTCCTTTTGCTGAAAGAGGTGGCGCCGCGCATGGTGGACGCTTCTTGGGAGTTGTGCATGGACCACGCCGACTACTCCGTCGCCGCGAGCCTTATGGGTCTAACGACCTGCGCGGCGCACATGGCGGCGTGTCTGGGCATCGACGACGACAACGCGATGCAGGTGAAATCGTGGAGCGACCGCTGGGAGCGATCGTTGATCGTGCTGCGGCGCGCGGACCCCCTGCACGCGGATTTGGAGGAGAGCCATCGAGATTTAAATTCGCTGCGAGATGGCGGTAAGAAAATGAACGAGGCGAACGTGGAACGCGCGAATCGATGCATAGATCGTTTTTATCGCGCCCTTGCTGCGCCCAAACACCCCACTGGACTGTGCGACGAGACGTAGATTGGTCAAACCGTGTTATAGCACTTCCGCATGACCACTTTCGCTCAAGAGCTGCACATCGCCGAAAACGCCCCCGCCTGGTGCGGCGGCGCTGAAGTGCGCGTACCCGAAGGACGGGCGGACCACATCCACGAGTTCATCCGTCTGGTCGCGAGGGACGCCTCCGACGCTGGTCCGACGTTGGTGCTGTGCGAACTGCGCGACTTGAAGACGTGGACCGCCGCCGCGACGGACGGGGGGTTGCGCGTCGCGCGTCCTGCGGATAACCTTTGGCGGTACCCCGGAAACGCGTGGCTACCACGCCACGCGCACGGCAATCTATACCTGGCTACCCACATGCAGCACGCGGGCATGCGCGACGCGTACGCGAGTTATGCAAACTTCGTATGGCATCGCTTGGTGGTGGACGACGCGCAAACCCTGGAGCAAGACATAATCGTAACACGACGCGGTCAGGCTGTGTCGGACACGGCGTGCACGCGACGGTGGATGTGCGTGCGCAAGAAACAGAAACGCAGATCAAATCAGGATGCACACAAGTATTTTCATCTTTAAATTTACATGTCGCTACAGTTTTTGGTTGTTTCGTCTACAGCTTGACATACACGGTATCGGACAGAATATCACAAACGTCCTTGCTCCAGTCTAGGTTTAATGTGTAGTAAACCCCTTTTAAAACGTTCGGATTTTTTAAAAATATTCCGTCGTGCAAATCAAAACTCGAGGGTTCGTCCGTCTTCACGTGCAGCGGCGGTAAAAATCGAGTCACGATTTTCAAAATACCCGTATACTGCTCGCGAGCCTGTAATATAATTTGGCGCGTGCGAATCCGAGGCAGCGTTTCCGTTACCAATTTGCGCAATTCTTCCGGGTCCACGCGTGGCAGGTCGATGCCGAAGTATTCTTTGCACGCGCGCATCAACAACGCGTCCACTTCTTGCACACTTTTGCTGGACGCGCGGTCGGCATTGACGAACATTCGCGAGGCCGCCAGGTTCGTGAGCTTATCCATAATATCAATCTGTTTAGGTGGGTTCATGCGGTCGTCTGTGCAAGAAATGAAGAAATTCGGATTCGCAATCACTTTATAAGCAATCAGCGTCAGTAAACACGTGGATTTTACCCGTCGATCAAAAAATTAAATCGACGGTCCTAAGGGGTTTAAACAATCATCCGCCGACACCAGTGCTTGATCGCCAGTATAAAGTATTTCCGAGCCGCACGGTGGTATTATTTTAACCATGGAAGCCAACAAGAGAAAGTTCTCTAAAGGTAATGGGGTAGAAGAGGAAGAACGTGTTTTTTATTATGACTCTTCTGATTGTAGTGACGGAGAAATCGAACGAAACAAACAAGATAATCGCAGGTTGGGAAGGCTTGAAAATGCGACTCATTGGTTAGAACTGTCCTTGAAGAATGTCGAGAGGGAAATCTTTGAAATAGAAAATAATTTGAAAGAAATGTCTGGCAGGTTTCAAAAAGTTCAAAAGATACTTAAAGAAGCTATGAATGAGTTTGTAAAGGACATAGAATAAACCGTGTATCTTTGATAGAAGCAAACAGAAGGTACATACAAACTGTAAAATCTTGAATGATTAGCTAAAGCGTAGCTGCGCAAAACTTTTTGTGCCGTGTATACAAACAGCTTTACTTACTTGTCCCAAGAATGTTAGAAAACATTTACGATTATTTAAGTTGCAGCACACAAGGTATCTCCAAGACAACAAAATGTGAAAAATGCACGGTTCAGGCAGGTGAAAACTTATATAAAAAGTATTATAAAATAAATACCACGGTAAAGTTTGCCTACACTTCTACTTCAGAAGTTTTTGACGTTGATTTATGCCCAAAGCGTAGATTTGAAGTTGTTCTACATGCTGCACCAATAAGTTTTCCAAGCTTGTTTTGTGGCACCCATATAAGAATTCCGGCGCAATTTTCGAAGGTTAACAGAAATTAGCCTGTTAAAGCTGTACTTCTGGAAAATAGACAAACCGTACCGCACCGTTTTGCAAATTAACTTCGGGGGGCTGGAAAGAATTCATCGGAACTGCGTTAGAAACAATACTCAGCAAACATGACAGCAAAGTAAACTCAAAATAAAAAATATATAAATTACCTAAAGTAGTCGTGCCTGATAGAGGAAACATTCTTGCATCAAAAGTCGAAGTGACGGCTTATAAGAAAGTGATAGATATTGCAGATTTGTAGCTCAACATTAAGTGGCTCTATGGAACCGATGCGGATCTGACGTCACCCGATCGAATCTGCGTTTGCTGCACCAAATTTCGACGGATGATGTCATCACTGACCAATAAGATCCACAATGACCATGATATAAATATATAAAGAATACACAAGTAACGGAAAGTAACGGACGGAACCTTGACATGGTTGAGCCCTGGAGCTCTTGAGCCCTTGAGCCCTTGAGCCCTTGATGAGCCGGAGACGTCCCGTGATTACCCGACCGCCGACATGCAATCTGTCGTTTCGATCGCGCGCGCGTGTACGGAATGGCCGAGGATTGTCCACGATGGCCATGATAAAAATATATAAAGAATACACTAGTAACGGAAAGTACGGACAGAACCTTGACATGGGTGCAACTTGTCTAGATTTATCGGTGCACCTATATAACCCCTTTATTTTTGCAACTTATTTCAATTTTTTGCTGGTGCCATGGTTTATCCATTTGTGGAATATGAACCGGAATTCGCTGATGCCTTGGTTTCAGTCTTGGCGCTAACCATCCCTTCGAATTTCTGGAAAGCCGTCGATAACGATTCTTATTGGAAAAAGTACGCAGATTGTGACGACAGTGTGAAGAACAGTTTACAGCTCGTGCGGTGCTCTTACAGCGAAAAATGGTGTTGCAAGCCTTTCCACGGTATGCTGTTTGGCTTAAGCAAAGAAAACGCTTTTCAGTACGTGGCCTACCCTGATGGGAAATTCAGAATGGAAGATTCGACTGAGCTCGAATTGTGCACCGAGGTAAGTTACTATGCTATGAGCTCCTTTATGATAGGAACTGTTTTAAGCGTGCATGCCCTTTTCGGTCGACAGGGCACCGAACTTGTGCGGGAATACGCGCAAGCTTTCCTCAAAGCGCTGAAGATTGGAAAGGAAAAGTGCAAGAACTTTCAAGATATTCTCAACAACGAACTTAGAGTTTGCTTCGGTACATAATCTTCAACAAATACTTTTTCTAAGCTTGCAAAGCCCAAGAATTCAAACAAAAGCGCTGTGTTTTATTTGCAGATTTCGTACTTTCAGACCAGGGTCTTGGAAAAGAGGTGAACGTTACACAGTTCTCGAAGGAACTTGCTGCAGGTGCTTGCGGTTATGTTATTTTTTGTGTAACAGTCTTCTATGTTTTTGTTTTGTAGCAAATGAAGGTTGCTTTTGGAATACAGAGAGCGCTCATTCTTCTCACACTGTAAAAATACCAAGAGGCGCACCAATCGAAAATCGCGATGAGGCGCATTTTAAAATCTTACAGAGCGGTACGTACCTTCAATAACTTTTGTAACATACTTGCGAGTGCAATTGGTGTATTTATTTTAACAACGTTTGAAAGTTGCAGATTTTATGTCCTACCTCGTACTCGAAAAGCCAGTTCTCGGTGACGAAGTGTCTTTCGAGGAAAGGGAACTGATGAAATCTTGCG
The DNA here is from genome assembly GCA_001247695.2 of Cymbomonas tetramitiformis. Classification (NCBI taxonomy): domain Eukaryota; kingdom Viridiplantae; phylum Chlorophyta; class Pyramimonadophyceae; order Pyramimonadales; family Pyramimonadaceae; genus Cymbomonas; species Cymbomonas tetramitiformis. The sequence goes on from LGRX02027229.1 coordinate 65,013, forward strand.
TAGTATTGGAGATTAAAAAACGGAAGTTGGATGTTTTTGAACCAAGATGTTTTGAAACTGATCTGACTTGGACGGAGAAGGACCTCGATATGGAGTTAATTTACTACAGTAAGTATGGTTTTGGTGGTTTTGCCAAAGTGGTAAAGTTGTTAACTTCTGGCCGTAACAAGATTCTGGAAATTGAAGTGACTCAGACGTTAAGATGGTGGCCCTTAAAGCAGACGCCAGAGCACGTTGTATGCGTAGGCGATAAATACCAATTAAACGAGCTTCTGTGGAGAAACCCCCGCGGGCATATCTTTCAAGCTGGTTACTTTTGTTTTGAAGGTAAGGCGAAAATTGAGGAGGTGGCTTGTCACAAAGGTTCGGACAATCACGCAAGCCTCGGTAGCAAGCGTAAGCATGAATTAGCTTTTGAGGCATAGCGCGGTCATAAAATGCTTTTACAGACATGCTACTTCAACTGTATATATTGGCTAGGTTTAATCTTAGAATACCTATTCCGCCCTTTTCCGCTGCAACCTTCTCTTCAAACAAAGAATAGCGTTTTGATTGTCAAAACTTTGAAAATATGGTCAAAATGTCAGCCCCCAAGAGTGCACCCCACCACTGCAGGCAGGTTTTGGTGTTAACCGACCCGAGGCGTTAACACAAAGTCGAACACATTCCGTAGAAACTATACCGCCACCTTGCCATTCCCACTCACCCTTACCTCCACCATTCACCTGCGCCTTTGCGTATGTAAGTCTCCCCATACCATTGAAACCTTGCTTGCACCAGCCACGACACAAGCATACATACCGTGCTAAAAAAAAACGTTCGCCGACATGCAAAAATTTTGTCTTTATCGCGCGCGCATATTAAGAATGACCGAAACCGCTTGCGCGTCTCGCGTGGTCGTCATTTTTGATTTGGAGACCACAGGCTTGCACAGCACATCCGAAATCATCTCCCTGGCTGCTGTGGAGGAAAGCAGCGGTAAATCTTTTTATCGCGATGCGCGACCGCGAAGAATGCCAATCTCGAAACGCATCACGCAGATTACGGGCATCACCAACGCGCGACTTTCCACTAAACCGCCTTGGTCCGTGATCGGACGCCTCTTCTGGGACTGGATCGCAGGTCTCTGTACGGAGCGTAGCACTCTGGTGCTGGTGGGTCACAACGCGCGCAAATTCGACGTTCCCGTGCTGCTGCGCTGCAGCGCGGAACTGAAGAGGACCGCGCCCGTCAGTGTGCGATCCCTGCTGGTGTTGGACACTCTGGCAGTGTCACGTCGTCGGTTCGCCGGTCGAGTCGCGAATCACAAGCAGGCCACCATCTACGCGCACATCTTCGGATCGGAGCCGGCGTTGCAGCACAACGCCATGGGTGATGTGGATGCTCTGCGACAAATTGTCAAATCGGACGCGTTTCAATTTGAGGACGCGCAGCGTGGCGCGTACGACGCGAGCGTGGTGCACGGCGAGGAGTTGAGAAAATGCGTCGCCGTGTTACGCGCACGCGCCGAAAGTTTTCGGGAGTTTTTGCAACCGCATATTCCTGTTGTTGTTGACACGGTAATATCCACCGAAACCGTACCGTCACAACGGACGTGCCACCAATGCAAACGAGTACACAGCGTGTACTTCACGCACGCGTGCGTTTAGTAGGCATCCGAACACTATGTAGTTTTCGTGCGCCTTCGCATGATGCATCCCCCCTCGGACAGAATACGTCGCCTTAAATGCGGGTGATCGACTGTTTAAGTGTTTAAAAAAATTTGAGCGCGCCACACATTTTAGCGCAATTGCAAGGTATGGGGGGGATGTGTCTCGCGCGCGCGAAAGTTTTTCATATTGACCCCTACAGCCGCGACTTGAAGGGCGATTTGGGTCCCGAGACCGTCGAAAGCGCACCAGTTCCCTCCTCTTTCAACACTGCCTTTATCAATCAAATAAAGTTATTTCAGGTTCGTTCTTAGCTCTTCCAATAGTATCTACACTACCTTCAAAGTAGCGAAACAAATCTGCAACTACAATTGTCCAGTCTTCGGAAATTCTCGTCCATAAGTCTTCCACCTCTTCGTCAATAATATCGTATTCTCTGTCTTCGGGTTCATGTAGCCTCTCGTGCTCATGAACGACGAGCCTGAGTAATAGATTTTTCGGTGAATCTATAATCTGTCGAAAGTGGTTCAAGACCGTGTCTTGCGTGTCTTCGTTATTGTCCAGGAGTTTGTGTTTAAGGTGCACGGCGTATGCATTCGTGTACATGCAAGTCGAATTAAACATTACAATTCCCCAATTATCCACCACCGTGGCGTGCATAAAACTGAGCGTTGCGAAATGAATCACTCTTTCGATGTAATCCTTAGTGAAACCTTCAGATAGCTTGCACCTTGATTCGATGGCGGCGATGTTCAACGATATTACGAGCGGATTAAGGAAATCGTGTAAAAATCGATAGTAATTATTGATTTCCAACTCCTGCATACATACATAGGATGCCCAGAGAGGGGGTATATTATAAGAACACAGAAAATCCCTAAGAACATCCAAAAAGGTGTAGTTTTCAAATCTTGTAACCGACGGTGGAAAATCGCGGTGTCTTTCTCTTCTGTCTTCTGGGATATACAAGTTATCGTAGTATGTTTGAGCGGCCTCCTCGACGCGAGGATATTTTCGGCATACCATTTCGCATATCTCCTGCGCTCGAAACAGATGTCTTTGCTCCGAAGGTACTTGGTTCGTTATCAGGTCTAATTTGTTAATTTCGCTGTAAGACCTATCAACGACTTCGCACAAAATTAGAGCTTGCGCAAAAATGTACCCGTGTAACAGTAGCTCTTTGATACTAGTATAGTCGCCTTCTTGCAACCAGATTGCGCATAAACGCATAAAGTACAGGCACTGATTTGCCAGGTACGTTTCGCAGTAGTTGTTTGTGTAAACGACCGCGCCCTGCGAATCTTTACACGTTCTGGGTCGGACCGTCTTGTCTAAGTTCGTTGTTGCTTCCGGTAGGACGCACAAGCCTGGAGAGCATTTGGCAGTATTTTCGTCGTTTCGCAGTGGTGGAATCGGATGCGGTACAACTTCGCAGAGATTTTTCAAATCTCGTTTGTCTGACAGGTAATCCGAAAGGACTTCCGGCGTCTCTCTTAGAAATGCCATATTTTTAGGGTTTTGTAATACAGACATATTTATTGCGTACCAATATCCATTTGTATATATATATACGCCCTAAATAAAACTTTTGCCATAATTACAACACAACCGAAAATGAAGCGTGCATCATAATTTTAGGTGTTCAGTTTGTATATGGTAATCAGATTGTTTTTTTGACCCTAACGTTACATCGATTGACGCGGCGACAGGTTAATTCACCGTGTGTACGAATAAGTACGCACTCACGGTTGGTCTTGAGGCGTTAAAAATAATTATAGCAGGCGCAAAAATGTCTGTGAAGGCTCAAGTTTTAATCCAATGGACCATAACAATTGGTCTTGCAATATCCGTCTTAACGATAACGAAACGCAAGTTGTGTCATACAAATACCAAACAATAAACGATGGCCACGACGTATTTACAAATATAAGTGTACCGAATGTAGATCTTTTTAAGGTCAGGGCAGACGACGAGTATGTCCTCAACGAAAATTCAACAACCTTACTCGATGAGACGATCCAAACTTTGGCTTACAAAAATTATCCCATGGGCGTCTTCGAATACTTAAGATGGAATAAAACATTTCCGAATTTGTCGAACGTCGAAACGATGGCGGATAATGAAGGATACTACGAAGCTGTACCGATCGAGACATTGTATTTTGAAATTGAGCAGGGATATCTCAAAAAATTACGCTTGCGCAACACTGGTATGTCACATTTTACCATTGCCGAATTGGCCTTCGGCGATGAAGAGAACAAAAAAATACCCATCTTCATCGAAGAGGTATCCAAAAAAACTTCTGGGTATCAAGCACACTCCATCAAGATTACGGAGTCGAGAGAACCTGCGCCGCATCTAACTTTTCCTTCCAAAGAAGATAAAAGTTTCAAGTCTGACGACGGGATCACATCAAATACCAAGCATTGGTTTCGCGACGATACGGTGTATCTACCGATCGAATGATAGATGCAGAGCTCTCCTTTTGTGCCGGACCGGTCTTCGACACCGATCGTGTATTATGCGCGGCACATGCCTTCGTTAAAAATTGTTCACACATTTTAAATAACTGATCAGGTGTATCTAGTACCAAACTCATTTTCTGAGTTTTGATTTTTGTAATCCGATTTCGTGTGAGTAGCAGTTCATCTGTCGGTAAAGATCTACGGTGTAAAATATCCTTATGATTAAATGCGACAATGGACGCACATTCCTACCGCGATCGGATACCCACAACAACCAATTCGTCCGTCCGTGCACGTGCGATTGTTGCGCCAACTTCGACCAACACGTTGCAAAAAGCCGTTTGGGTGCAGATCGTTTCGACGAACGCGCAATCGGTAAAATGGTCCACGTACGCCTTGTACACCGCGGCGACGTCCACGCACCAGCCATGCTCCGCCTCTTCGGTCGGTCGTTGCACTTGTTGAACGTCCTCGTAGCACAAATCGCTTGCGACGTCGCCTCCGTAGAATTTGTAAACGTCCGCTGCCCACGCGGCGGTGCGAGTCCTTGTGACGTCGTGCTTGGAGGTTGGTTTCGAATGATCGGGTCGACGCGCGGTATGGCCGTCGCAGGTCCAATTGTACCCATCGTACGGTTCGATCTGCGCGACCGAGGGGTTTTCCGACGCCGGCTCTTCGTCGGCCGTAAACTCATGCGTGGTCGTGTTCATCGAGGGTCCCGTCTCTTCGCGATCGTCGTCCGTCTCGTAATCGCTACCGTACTCTTCGCGAAGGCAGACACGCCTCACGCGCTCAATGTATTCGGCGGGCGCGGTAATGTTGGAGGAAGCGTCCGCATCCATGCTCGGGTCCGCGTCGCGTGCACACCACCACCTGCTGAATTCATCGGGCGTACACTGCAGTCGCGTCTGCAATTCGGCCAAGTAATCGAACATGCTGTAAAAGTTGTGATTCGTAAGGACCGAAGCGGCCATAACCAGATAAGGTCGACGTTCGTACCAAATTCGATTGGCGGGCACGTTGGTCTCCAACATCTGGTCCAGGTGTACACGCGCGGTGGCCACCACCGCGGCGTGCTTGCGTTGCGCTGCGACGCAGCTGACGCTCATATCGCGCACAAAGCGTTCCGGGCTCGCGCCTTCCCCGTCGAAGGCGTTCCGCACATTCCAGGCTTGCAGGAACCGCTCCGGGTGGGCGGTGTCGCACATGTGAATTGCGTTGGGCACGAGGCGTATGTCGCCGCGAACCAATGTTGATACGGCGGCGATCAGTGGGTATCGTTTGGCCTTCCAAAGCAGATCCACCGGGTGCCCCTTGTCCAGAATGACGTCCAGATCCAAACGCGCGTTGTGAGCCACGTCCTTGTCCAGCGCGTACACCGGATTGCGTTCCGTCCTGAGCTTATTCCTGACGGAGTTCATGATCTTCTTCTGTTCCTCGGTGAGCTTGGGGTGGTCCGCGGACATGTAGATGTCGCACTCCTCGCTGTCGGAGTCCGGGTGCAACGCTTCCTCCTCGAACGTTTTCTCAGCCCATCCGATGGCCGTCTCCAGTACCAATCGGGACACGCTGCGTTTGGTTTTGCTGCATTTTTTGTACGCGTCGAAGCAGTTGGACTCCGCCCATTTCTTTTGAAAGACATCTTCTTCGGAGGCGTTGTAGAGCTCGCGCACCTGCGGCACCAGCTGCAGGTTTCCGCAGCTGATAAAGACGGCGGCGTCTACCCAATGCTCGCGTCTGCGACGCAGCACCTGCCTACCGACCCGGGACTGCAGACGACACTGCAGCATGAGCCGGAAGGCGCGCACGTCCTCCCGGTCCGGTTTACGCCTGATGCCGCGTTCGTTGTACGCGACGCCGGGACGTAGATTGGACGACGTGAGTATCACGTGCCCCAGCTTACGGTCCTCCGCGTCGCCCTTCGCGATGTTGTCCAGACGGGATTGGTCTTTGGGGACGTACGTCGGGCGGGCGCGTTCCTTGACCACTCGACGCTTGCGTTTTTCGCGAGCGGGCGGCGTACGCGCTGGACGGGAGGGCTCGACCTGCGCGTGCGGTTGGGTTGCATTGCGACAAGTATCCTTCATGCAGACGGTGTGAAGGTTGCGCCGTCGTTCACTCCGGCGTGGTTGGTCGGCGCCGCTCTGAGGCTCGTTGGGGGGTTTATTCGTTTCCGACATGCGGGTGCAACTCCTAAAGGTCGATCGTCTTTTGGATACGCCCTGCTGCGCCAGAAAAGTGTTATAGGAGCGCTCGTATTGCGAACGATGTTGCGACGCCAGCGTAATTCTGTGGCGCAAACGGGTCAACACTTTTTGCACGTGACCCTCGTCGTAGCGAGCACCATCCGACGGTTCGTCAGCGTACGCCCCTTCCGGATCTGCCTGCGCCTCCAACCACACGTTCAACAACAGGCGCAGACTGTGCGTTGTCCACCTTCCGAGGTAGGCGTTTTTTACCAAAAAGACGCTCAACGGGTCGTGAGTCGGGTCGTGAGCGTCCACCACGGCATCCATGCATCAGGTCGAAATGCGGTCGCGACTAATGTCGGCGTCCCTTTTTCTTACGCTCCCGGGCTCGTTTATAACGTCGGTGTTTTTTGATGCGCTTGGTCTTTTTTTTGCGCGGAGAAGCACTTATTGCGGGTACGTTGTCGATGATTCGCAGCTCGTGCAAGGCCAGGTTGTGCTTTTTTGCGGCGTATCGAAAGAGTCGTAACAGCAAGCTCGATGCGCCGTCGTCCGTGGGCGGTTGCAAGTTTAAAACGGAGGTCAGATACATGTTTCGATCCGGCACTCCGCGTAGCCGTCGCGTGGGCACCGCGTACGATTCCTCCTCCGCGCCGTTGTCGTAGATGGCGGTGCCCGCGCCGACGATCATGGCGGAGTTGGCCAATCTCGCAATCTCGTCGCATCGGCGTAGCGGCGCGTCGCAGGCGATCACGATGGTAAATCGGGAAGACCGCGGCGAAAGGGCCGACGACCTGTGCGCGGCCGACTGCATCGCTCGCAGATTTGTAACCGCGATACGTTGCGCGTCCAGGCATCGGATTAGGCGCTCCGCGCGCGGCGAGCTCACGTTCAGGGCTGTGGCCACTTGCTGTGTAAGGTTTAGGTACCGCGCATCGGAACGCGTAAAAGTACGAATATTGTCGGGGGTTGCGGATGTGTGGTACGCCAAGCGACCGACGGTGATGGAGTCGGCAGCGAGGCACCGGGTGATGGCGACCTTGTTTGCGGTGACATTTTGAGGGCAATCGTACAACGCGGCGTCAACACGCCCCGCTTTAACAGCAACGAGCTGTACCCACGCCAGCAAGCCCACTAATAAAGCCACACGAGTCGGCATGCCTGCGATTGAAAGGCGCGAGCGCGTATTTATACAGACAGTACACTTTTGATATTGATTTACACGCTTGTCCGTAAACAGAGAGCCATGCGAACGCACGCGGTCGCGTGTGAAAAACGCGGTTTGCGAAAACCGAATACGGACAGATTGTTCAGGTTGGGCAAGTACTTGTTGAGGTACGCGTCTCGTTTGACCAGCACGTGATCCTTGCTGTCCCGCAGCCCGTCGCGCATTATGTACAGTATGGCCAAGGAGAAGTACTCGTACTGAAGCAGTTTACCGAGTTGGAATATGGGCGATTGCAACTTTGCTCGCACGCGCTGATTCGTCATCATGCGCTGCACATTCACGCACTGCTCGATCAGAAATTGGAGGCGCCCGCTGCTGGGCTTCGCGTTGCTGCACATCCAACCGTCGGTTCTATGCATCTCGGTGACGAAGAGGTTCTGCAGATCGGTGAGCACTATGGGCAGGGACTTGAGGTTCCGTGCGCGCACGTAAGCGGCCATCTGACGATGAGCCACGCGGCTGTGTCTGTACTCAATCTGCGTCTCCAACTTGCTGCGCGTTTCGGAACACAGAAGCAGAGTGACGGTGCGCCGCGCGACCATGCGCATACGGTCAAAATCCGCCGCGACGCACTGTTTGCGATCCGCCGCATCGCGGGTTCTTTCCTTGCTTAGGGCGCGGCGCATCCGATTGGTGATTGCGCAAATCTCAAACCCGTCCCGATTGCTCGAGCCGCTGATGTCGTCCACGGTGTAGTTGTGTCGTTCCTCGGTGCCGACGCAGGCGCCCGTTATCTCGCATACGTAGCATTCGTTGGTGACGGTGTACGCGCGGCACGACACGCCGCAAGCGTGCACGTTTTGCGACACGGTGCAGCGGTACAGCACATGCTCCTTGTTGTCGATGCGATGCATAGGGCATTCTGCGGTGCACACGTGATTGCAATCAATCTGCACATCTATGGCATGCCCACCCTCGTCCAATCTCACGTCACCGCACGCGGAAGTGTCAAAATTTGCATCGCCGTCGCGCGCCTTCTGAAGTCTCTCCATGCAACTCCATATTTGTTTGTAACATTTGTTTGTCGCGTCATTTTCTTGCGGCTCGCGCAAACGACTCATGATTGGTGAAAACGCAGTTCTGGGCGTGAAATCGATTGGTTCGTCTTCTAGGATCGACGGTTGTTTTTTTTTGTGATACTACTTTGCAAATCCAATGTCGTGGCACGCAATTCCGTGGATTCTGTACGAGCGCTTGCACGCGGCCGAGATGGAAGCCATCGACGTGGATGCGATAGCCACGCCGTACCTCACGACGTCCTCAGCCTCGTTAACCGCGCGCTTGGCGCTAACTCTCAATCTGGGGACGAACCACGCGCATTCGCACTGTTTGGACGGTAGCACGTGTACGCACAGCACGGAATTCCGGACGACGCGAAGCGAGCGAAGCTTGGGTAGCGAGTGGCTAGCGACACGAGCGACGTGTATCCCAAAGTCCTGCAGAAAGCTATGCCTCAAAAACATGATAACGCAGCGCAACGCGGTGGCGTTGATGCGAAGTATGATGACCCCCGGAAACCACCTGCACAGTTTAATTTTTGAGTGCGCGCCGGACCCCGGGTTGGTGCACCTGCAAAAGCTGCGCTGTCTCTGCGTAATACAATCCCCGTGCAAGATAGTGCTATCGCACACACCGCTGCCTAGTTTGTCGGTGCTATACTTGCGAGGCGTGACAATCGCCGGCAACGTGCCCGTCCCTCCACGTCTCCGAGTGGCATGCCTGATTGACGTGTACACCGAAGACGCGACCTTTTTGTCGGAAGTCGTGCGGTCGAAAAGTCTACGCGTACTGTGCCTTAAGAGATGCTTGGAACGGTTGTCGGACGTGGACGAAGCGCGGGTTTTGGATAGTTTAAAGGAAAGGGCGCATCCCTTAAAACACCTGCGCATCTTGGTATTTTTGAGCAGTCAAGGCGGGTTCGCAGAAAGCATGCAGCGGCTGCAGCACAAATTTCTGTCGTACATACTGCTGTGCGTAATCGCCGGATTGGCGGATGCGGATGTGCACATCACGGCGCAGTGTCAGAACCTTCTCATAAGCAACCGATTGGAGAATATGCACCATACCTCGGAATGCGATGAGGGGGATGATCGGTCGCTCATCGAGGACATGTTAGAAAAGGATTCATTCGCGCGTTAAACTTTGCGGTATTTTGACTTTATTTTTGTTTTGTATATATATATGTTGGTTTAAGCGGACAAAACCGTACACTGTAAACATGTGCGATGATAACGACCGCGCGCACAATTGGCAACGGGACGTGGCCCTTTTTTTTGTGCTGCTTATTCTCATTTTCGGCGTCACGCGCATCCGAAATATGCTGCGCGCTTTCGACTGCGACGTGCTGCGATCCTTTTACAGGGACAGCGCCGAGGTCGTGCATTTGCTTCCAAGTTGGTGCGCCACGCTGGTGTGTCTGTTGATGCTGGTCTTTTTTTCACTCGCGTATATCAGCCCGTGCCGTCTTTCAATAAACGGTGGAAAGCACGACCTGTGCCTACTCGCGGGGCAGGCCCTGCTTATTTTCGGCGCGCACGCCTGTTCCACGCACGCGCACTTGGACGATTACAGCGTGATCGTCATGATCACGCACGTGCTGCTCATGCAAGCTCGCACCGACGAACCCTCAGACGGGATCTGCGGTGACGATCTATCACCCCTTAAAAGCTTGGACTGCGAGCACATGTCCTTTTTGGCATTCTGCCTGTGCATCATCGGAGCCGCGCATCTGGTGGTCCGCGTGCGCCGCGATAGAAGCGTCACGTTGTACTCCGAGCAGAACGAAACGGACGAGCACGCGTACACCGTCTTGCTGTTGCTGCTTCTGGCGCAGTTTTGTTGCGCGTGCGGGGCCTGGCTGTCCCCTTGCTGCCACGCGCGCGACAGTGACGTCGTCAATCATTTTATGCTGATCAGCCGCATTTTTTACGCGTGCCAAGATGGGATGACCATCCTTGGCGCGCGCTGGCTGCATCGCAGCCCCATCTGATGACGCAAAAAAAAAATCCGCCCATTGATCTTGCGGGGTGCGCCGCATGTGCATGCGCATGCCGACGATCGCAACGGGCGCGATGGGTGTCACGAATCAATTGAACGCCAAGTACAATCACATCAAGGGTCAACAGGTGCAGAATGGTAAAATCAGTGCCAGGCGAACCCTCTCCTTCTTTTTTCGCGCCACCGACTTTAAATGCACGCACTGCATGTCAGAGGCGCGGATATTGGGCCTAATGCAGCGCACCGAGGATGCGAGCGAGCTCCGACGCCTAGTCAACGTGAAGCTGATGCTGAGCTTGCTATACAGGAGCATGCGCATGTGGATCGGGGACGTGCACGCCAAGCAGCTGCTCCGACTCCCGCGCGTCATTTTCAAATTCATTCCTTACAAGTCTTTTAGCAACGCGCACCGCACCGTAGAGAATATGCACCGCGCCTTTGAAGAGTGCGGCGATGTGCAGTGGCTCGAGGGCCATCGCCACATCGCGGTGATCGGTATATTCTTTGTGTTCGACGAGGATGGGGAGGCGGCGAACGAGAACAACGATGATGACGGCCACGCGCCGGAGTACCTCTACGACGCCGGGTGCGTAAACGAGGTGCTCAACCGCATTTGGAGGGACAACTACACTCTGCACGTTAATCGCTGCAAGGCCAAAACTCGTACGGACTTTAGGGGGTCGCAGCAGCTGAGCATGGTCGAGGCGGACAATTACAACGTGCTCTGCGGGAACATCGACGGCAGCGGCTACGAACTCGATCGTCCCAACGGCCAGGACATGTCCGAGATACCAAACAACGCCATGGATATTTTTAACGTGCTGCAGCAGTTTAATCGCATACCGCCGGTGCCCTCGAACGTGAGTAGTAAGTGTACGACTACGGTGTCCCTCCGCCCTACACTGACTACCGATAGAGGCGCAAGCGCCTCGATTATTGTGGTAGCATTGTAGAAAATGTGAGATGGTCGGAACACCGTAGTCGTACACTTACTACTGAAACAAAGGGAGGACGAAGTGAGAAGCGGACTAAACGCAAAAAAGGGGTGAATTGGTTACAATTCCACATTATCTTTAAGATATATGCATATTATAACCATTTCCCCCCAAAAAAGTTAGAAATTTCTTCTCATCTTGCGTCGAAATTAATTGTTTAAAAATGTGGAATTGTCGATTAAGCCTTTTTGAATTTCACCGTGTTGTCAGAACCAGATTCCAAATAGAACTGCCCAACGGCTGCCGCACCTTCTCCTACAGGCATATTTGCGGGATTTACAAACAACCCTTCCCCTATATACATATTTTTGGCAATTGAAGCGCTTCCAGCACTTCTTAAAGGATTGTTATTTGCAGTTATATATTTATTAGTTGGATCGTCGTTATCATTCTCTACTGAAAGTTGTTGACAAAACCAACGACCGTCGACTCGCATCAACATAGGCAACGTTTTACTTATACCTGCCGATGGATTTGCTATGTTTTGATATGAAAAAATTATAGCGCTGTTATTCGTAACGATATCTGTGAGGCATTGAATGGCAGGTTTGTTTATATCATCCACGGCTTTTACGCGCATTTGTCCATTGCAATGAAGCACCCCCGTTGCCGAACTAGTGGGACCAATTTCTATTTTGCTAGAAGTAATGATGTCATACGTACTTTGTAAAACTTGATTCAAAAATATTGTTTTGCTTGTTGTTGGTTGTAATGTATCTGCTTGTATTGCCCACAAACCATCACCACCACCACCACTCGTTGGAGGTACCCCGCCGTTAAACGTCGTGCATTGTAAATTTCTGCAAACTAAATCTTTTCCAAAAGAAGCCATGTGTTATTACTATATGCATAACATAAATATAAGCAAAAGGTAGATGATTTAATTATTCATACCAACAACGCTAAAGTGCAACGCGCGTTATGTGTTATAATTGGGATTGAGCCATACAAGCAAGCCCGAACCAGGTGTCGTTATAACCTTTGTCTCCATCGCTGTACCAATAACACCAACGTTGGTTGTTACTTGGGTGGAATCTACCTGTCCGTTTGTAGTGCATTTTAGAAGTTGCCCTTTTACATAAGACCCATCTAATGCTTTAACGGTTGTAAAACCTTTTGTACATACGAAGCACGAGTTCCCAATGGTACTATTTTGAACACATATCCCTATTGGTGAGCAATTTTGATTTGCTTGTGTTGCAGTTGCCGAAAATATTTTGACCCCGTTCACATTTGTAGAGTTGTCATCAAATTGAAGGATGTCACCCGCGGCAATTGTTCCTCCAGTAGTATTTTCAAACGTATAGACTTCACCTGTGTGTGGGACCGCCGATATTGGTAGTGACGCTGCATATGCGCTAGAAATTGTTGTCAACGGTATTCCGGCTGTGGTGATTGATGCCGTCGGGGCTGTGTAACTAAAGTTTAAACTATTTGTAAGAATGACGCTTGTAGCGTCTAAATCCCCCGTAAGATTAATGTTAGAACCACTATTGCCGACTGCAAGAACTTGTGCAAGGGATCCTACACTACCAGAAGCGACTGTTCCGCTTCGTATTTCTCCACTTAATGCATCGTAATACAGTTGCAAAGTTTCGGTTGCTATATCAGGTGAAGCTCGTATTGGCTTAACCGTAAATGAATCGGGACTGCTTTGGTCTAAAGCGGCTCCAGTTCCATTAATGATTATTCTATTTGAAACGTTGTCACTTTGCCTATTGGTATTAAAACCAGCATAACTACCTAAAAATGTGCAATTATTCCCCGCTGAATATCCACCACTTTCTCTTCCGATAGCTACAACGTTATTGACTGAAGCGCCATTAAAGTTACAAGCATCGTCGCCAATCGCAACCGAAAACGACGGTGCTGTGTTATAACATGCTCCTGAACCTATAGCAATGGTGTCTTCACTTGTGGCAGAGTTTGTAGTCATTGCATTGCGCCCGATAGCGATCGAGCGTTGACCTATGTAGTCGCAGTTTGTAAACCCTTGAGTGTTTTCTCCTATACTAATTTTGCCAAGCCCTCCTGTACCCGATTCCACCCGAAAGTTTGTTCCCTTTATGCTATCTTGCAAAATTGTAAAATCGCCAGAACCGCTAAATGCCACATCTGGAACGGTGCTCGTTGCACCACGGGTGGTTACGTCTTGGAGAGTAGACGTATCGGGTTGCGAAGGCAAGTTGGTAAGTGAGGAACCATCGCCGATAAAACCTGTAGCAGTTATGGTGTCGGTTGTTATAGCACCCCGAGTAGTCACGTCTTGAAGAGTGGATGTATCGGGTTGTAAAGGCAAATTGGTCAGTGAGGAGCCATCGCCTATAAATGAATTTGCCGTTATATCTGCGGTTGTAGTAGCACCCAATTGACACACGCCATTTAAATCTTGCGCACCGCCACCACCTCCCGGAACATTAACTAATCCTGAACCATCCCCACTTAAAGTGTATCCCGCACCAACCACAAAATTACCATTGCAAAGCACGCCCGAGCCATCAAGATTCATCGTAAGTTGACTCATATTAAGCTCCGAGGTGCCATCTTCCCCTATAGACAATCGATCTACATCTCCCGTTGCTTCTTTTGATGTTATAACAAAATTTTGGTCAGTCTCGTCAAGCTTAAGTTCAAATTTAGTCGTCGAGATTGGATTGTTGAGAACAAAGTCATTGATTGCGATGCCTGAATGGATTTTTAATGAACCATCAGTCAGCAATGACATTTGCTCACGTTCGTTTGTAGGATCTTTAGTATCAATAAATTTGATATCATTTTGGTATTTAATGTCGCTAGCCATGTGTAATGTTTCTAACGGGTTGCTAACAGAGCCCAATGATTCACATTGGACTGTTTTGAATATTGCATTTTTGCCAAAACTGGACATAAATATGTGTGTATACAATAGAGTTAATAAAAAAACGTGCCAGCGATGGGCGGTAACGGCGTGTTTATGGGATGTTCCGGAAAGTATCCAATAATATTAATGGCATTTACCTTATCATCTCGTCCGAGCAGTGTCGGTTTGTATCCATATAATGGATTTACATTACTTATTTTTGCTGGTGGTTGTGTGATATCGTTTATCGTCTTACATGGCAGTTGTTGCATAAAAGGGCTACGAGCGCCGCTCATTTGTATCATACACATTGGTTGTTGAATTGTATTGTTACCAATTGGTAAGCCTAAAGATGTTGAATATAAACCGGGTTGTTGTGACATAAAAGTATTCTATATATTATTGCACCTAAAAAATAGTGTGTTGCTTATATAACGACCTCAATCATTCTACCTTGACCGATTCTTAATATGCTAGTGCATGCAGAAACGACAAACACTTCGTTAAGTTTTAGTTCATCTTGTGTTGCATCTATTCCAACGGAAGTTTGAAAATACATACTTGTATTCAATCCACGACTATCCAATCCTGACATGCTTCTTACTCCCATCTCATTGGGCATATTTAGTCGTACCATAGCTGTAAAGAAGTGATTGTACCAATCGAGCAAGCTATTGATTTTACATCCAGGTCGCACTGAATATTGGTCGGCTTTTGAAACACACAACGTGTTGAAAAATCCTATCGCGTCGTTGCGATAATTTGGGATATAAAGATTATTGATATTAAATTGTCCGCTACCAAGTCGTCCTGCTTTGAAATTAAAATATGACGGAGTATAACTTGGTCCTATAATATCTGTGTATTCTATCAACCCTTCGTTTTTGTCTCGATAATCTTGTTTACGTTGAACAGCGTATATTTCGTCAATGGATTGAGCGCTTAACGAAAATCGTGTCGATTTATCCATCGTATTATGGGACTCGGTGAATGTAAAATAGTTTTTAAACGGTATTTGTAACATGCCATCGCTTTTTAATTTTGATTCAATGGCAGAGTCGTACACGCCCGTAGAAAACGTGATGGTTTCAACGGTAAAATATATATCTTTTAAAGAAAATGCACCTTTGTTTATAAGTTCAGTCTGTGCTTTTAAATCTAGTCCGTTACCTATTTTTTTTGAATCTTGAATTGCTCCAAGTACCTCTGGTCCGCTCAAATATATTCTCATTTGCATTGAAGGCAGTAATGAAGTATCTACATACGTTGGTTCACAGCTGCCGATAAACGACAACCAATTTTGTAATATATAAGGATGATAATTTTGGTAATATTTGTCATCATTAACTTCAATTTCTTGATTTTGCAGCACTCGCTGATATGTAGAAGCTTTTGAAAACGTGGTGTAAATGTTGTCTAAAATTGTGCTTACCGTATTATATTGTTGAAAGCCACTTTGCAATTGTATTCCTCCTGCGTAAAGTTCTACTCGCTGAATCAGCTTATCTAGTGCGTTTGGCAATTGAGTACGTAAAATATCGTTTGCAGCTGCATCATTGGTAAAAGCCAAATCGGCGTCATTAGCCCGAGCGGTACAATGCATTGCAATGCTCTTCATGTTTACCACTGAATTTACGGGCAAATTCAATGTTATTACGCCATTTTGTATTGCTTCAGTCATGTTTGTCGTTTCCAATCGGAAATAATTGGTTTGATAACCGCTCAATTTGTTGAGTGCGAACGCTAATGAAAACGGCAAGCTCATTGTGTATAATATATACAATTAAGACAATAAAATATTTTACATCGTAGCCAGTTCTTTAACCGCAATTGACATACTATAACTTATACTTCCATCTCGGGCTTGAGTTTTGCTTACGAGGGGAATTGGGCGTGCTTTGGAATCTGTAAGCGTAAATTTTAAGTCTGTTAATTGACTGCCTTGAATTTCGATTGCAAAATTATCATTTGGGTTAATGAAGTTGATAAAATTAGTTGTTAAATCTGATGGCAGCAAAATTTTGGCAAATATATCACTGGCTAACAATGAATTTGTCCTTACATTGATTCTGGATAAGTTGGTGCTTTCGGCATTATGTGTGGGTAAACTGCTTATACGCAAATACAACGCATCATTTGTTTGTAAATTTCCGGGAAAGAAGCTTGTAAAAACCTGATTTGGCGTAACCTCATTAAACATATCGGTTAACTCTTGTACGGTGGACAAGCCGGTGACATTTCTTACAACTCGACCCCCTAAAACTTGATCAATGTCATTATACTTACCTTCATCTTGGACACCCACGGATGATGTTAATGCCGCTTGCAACGGACCAGTCGCGTCAAAATCTTCCTTGATGGAAAACGCCACAAATTTGATATCGGTTACGGCTGTTTTTAAGTCAATCTGAAAATGATTTTGGTAGTCTGCGGGGTCTCCGTTAAAGGTGACTTCCACCTGCCCTGTATACCCGAAATTTTCGGTCAACGTTTGGGTAATGGCAGTTGCCAAAAATGGAGCAATTTGGGACAACAATGTATAATTGCCCGGAGGGACGATAACGCTAAACAACTTGTTGTCCGATAGTCTTGCAATGTAAAACGTGTTGTTGAAGGAATTAATGGTATACCACGACTTCGCTGCACTAAACGTGTTCAGAATTAATCGCAATTTGCTTGAAGGATAATATCCAAACAATTGTGTCGGAATGCTGATGTCAATCTTACGACTATCCCCGCTTGCATTATTTTCACTATTTAGATATATTGTTCGTGTCGACAAAATGTTCATTATCTATAGTTATATAGTTTACACATTTTATATCATCGATAGTTTCTCTTGGTTTGGCATCCCCTATTTCAACATTGCCTTTAGCATATTGGTCATAAAAGTCGGAGCGCTTTAAATAATCATCGACAAGTAGCTCTATGTGGCATTGGGGAATGTCTTTAAAAAAGGTCGATGCCTCGTGAATCAACAAGTCGCGTTTTAACTTGTCTCCCTCGGAATTCATTTGTTATAATATGTATATTATTAAATTTTGTATGAAAAGGGGGGAAATGGTTATAAACGTGTATACTCTATAAGAAATACCAAATTGTAACCAAAATCCCCCTTTTTTACTTCACTTTTTTGTGCCCTATAATAAAGGTAGGTTGTTTGTTCAATACACCGACGTGCTGCACGTTAGAAGTACCCGCCCCGACATAAACCTTATATTTGACGTTTGGAAGGAAGGAGTGACTTCTATAGGCAGTATTTTCGTAAGTGATACCGGTTGTGGGCGCAAACAACGTTTTATCTTGTTTTAAGCGCCCGGTTGCTTTTCTTAATTTTTCGGTAATCGGGTCGTATACGGGGACTTTGTCGATACGTTTTTCAATAATAGGGTGCAATCCAAGATGTTTTCGTATGTAATTTTTTTCTGCGAATGACTCGGTGACACCCATGGTGGACATGAAATCGGTAAAATTGATCGGAGGTGTTTCAGATAATAACGCACCTTCTACTACACCTTGAGTAGTTCTGAATATATGCTCATCATTAGTGCTAGCCGGTGCGTAGTATCCTAGGTACCCACCCAAGGCACCTCCTGTTAAGCCATTTGCAAGCCCATAACGTCCTCTTGCGACACTGACACGCTCCGTGCTCGGAGAATTGCGCGTATACATTTGTTCGACTGAATGCAACGCAACCAAATCATTTTCAGTGCCAGGTTTAGGTTGCACGTGTACTATAGTATACTTGCTTTCAGGGTGAGGGATTACACGACTCGGAAGGCTTACAAGGTCACCCTCCGTAGAGTAAACAGTTTGCTTCGCGGTAGGTTTTCCCGCGGGTTGCTGCATTGGGTTGATAGCGGGATTAAAGTGATGCCCTTCTACATTATTGGTTTCGGCTATAAAATTACTTTGACCTCCTCCGTTAGAGTGTCCCGTGACTTTAATGTCATACACATTGCCGTACTTAACTTTAACATCGTTAAACGTTCGTTGAGCTTCATGGTATCTTTGTGAATTTCTTTGCCGTCCGATTGCCGTGAGTAAATTGACATACCAATCCTCTATGTTCTTTAATCTAGAAGGGGTTTTCATTAAAGTTTCCAATTTTCTGAATTCTGTGTCGCTGCCCCTATATGAGATAACGGCTTCTTTGGTTCCCGGGCTTACCAACACCGTACTATTTCGACCCGATAAAGTGGAATCGATATGGAAGCCCTCGAGCTCTCGCATAAGCTCTTTCAACTTCGCTTTGTCGTCGTATGCATATGCATATGAGGCGTTTGCCAACAACGCAAATTTCTTTTGTACGGGATTGTCTACGTCTATCACATTGTTGCCTAATAGTTTACTACTGACTTTAGATGGAAGTTTTACGACATCGGCTTCTATCGCTTGCAACAATTCTGCCGTTTGTTTCTTAACTAGGTCTTGTGGCTGATTTGTTGGATGAGAATGATTTTTTATGAAGGTGGATTCTATGGCATTAGATTTAGCGTTTGTTACGACTTCGCGGTTGCGATAATTTTGACGCAAAACTTTCCCCCCACTATTCACGGTTGGTGTGCGTGCATACTCCTCGACGTGTGCATGCTCGTCGGTACCAGAATTATACTTCGGTCTATATTCTTTGCAAAATTTGGAATCGTTGGCAAAAATTCCACATGTAAACATATCTATATGATGTATCGCACAAAATTAACGGGGTACGGCTCGGCTGCGCAAAGCTGTCGTACCACTAGTCGAGACACTGCGGGCCATTTCACTAGGGGATAGATTTAACAAATTGGCTTGGTCCGCTAGTGGGAATTGGGATAAATCTGGAAACTGGGTTGGACCTTGATAATCTCCATCGCCAACACCGTCTGTATCTGATTTGGCGTCGTCAAAAGCAGGGTTTGAATCGAACGGTGACGCGATATCCTGTATGTAAGATGAAGGCGTACTACTCCTTGACGGTGGGGGTGTCGACATTTGCTGGAAAAAGTTGATATCGCCCACACGTGTTTGATTTAATCGACTTAATGTTTGAGCAGTGTACGCGCTTTGCACCGCTGATACCCTATCAGGTTGACTATCGAATAATATGTCCTCGTTAATTCTTGCGACCAAACTATTCGGTTTGACTGGTGCATTCATAAGCGTCGCGTAAAACATGACATTATTTTTTGGCGGTGCAGTTATACTATATGATTTGCCAGCCAAATTTGAGTATTCTGAAAATATTTTATTGCTCGAGGAGGGATTTCTAAACCCCATTTTGTTCAAACAGTGAGTGCGTGTAGCTTCGTCGGTTAAAATACGTCTCATTTATATTATTATAGACATATAATATTAATAGATGGCTAACTTCGTTATGTATCATGATGATTGTTTTAACGTGCTCCCTAATATAGCCGACTCCAGTATAGACCTTTGCATATGTGATTTGCCCTACCAACAAACTGCTTGCGAATGGGACACGTCAATAAATTTACAATTGTTGTGGAGTCATTTGAAACGAGTCGGGAAACACAATTGTGCATACATTTTCATTTGCTCTACTCGGTTTGGGCACTCACTGATAACCAGTAACCCAAAGTGGTTTCGATACGACCTCGTATTTGAAAAAACGGCGAGCCTAGGCTTTTATCATTGTAATCAAATGCCCCTCCGGTCACACGAAATGATTTACGTATTCTATAATAAATTGCCTACATACAATCCTCAAAAAACAGATGGTGAACCATATGGGACCCGGCAAGCGGGTCGTCATACAGAGTTGTATACTAAACACTCTAAACGTATCGACACAACCAATACTGACGGTAAACGATTTCCACGCAGTGTCATAAAGTTCTCCAACAAGAATTATAAGTCTAAACACCCTGCAGCTAAACCTGTAGATTTACTGGAATGGTTGATTAAAACGTACTCCAATGAACACGAGAGAGTCCTTGACCCGACGATGGGTTCTGGATCCACCGCTAAAGCTTGCAAAAACACCCATCGAAACTTCGTCGGTATCGAAAACAATGATAGCTTTTTTAAAATCGCTTATGAAGCTATCACCATGGGAAGGTGATTAACATATGTCCCATATCAATTTGTTAGGTATGGCATATGCCTCTTTTAGCCGGGAAACCCCCGTAATGTTTGTGGTAGTTGGAAAATGACGACTGCGTTGAGCTGTCTTTAAATGTTTGTTATACGTTCTTTTTACATCGCAGGGCGTGGACTTGTTGCACATTTTCAGTTTTAAACCGGGTTTGTTTGTCCATATGTTTGTGGCTTTACGATACTCGAAACCATATCGACAATAACAACACGTGTGCTTGTAACGGGATAATTTCTGCATGAAAGCACGATGTTGCAATAATCCACCGTCCGAAGGATTCTCTATGTACCAATATGTTGGTTGATGATAATCGATAATTTCTAGAGTGCGTATAACGATACTGTCCGCTAACGGCAAATTACGTCTTCCCCGTGTGTGCGCCTTGGAGTATTGTGTACAAGGAGGTGACGCCCATATGATATCAAAGTATTTCGGAGGATATATTGTGTAATCCCAGCAAAGTATGTCGGCGGTGATATTTGCATTGAAGTTTGGGCAGATATCCAAGCTTGTAATTTGCACACCAGTATCATATTTGTTGTGCAGTGCTTTGCCAACTGAACACGTACCGCTGAATAACTCTAACACTTTCATTACCATACTTAAAACATAAAAACGGGGGAGAATGGTTATAATTTGATATTCTCTATAAGATATACACTTTTATAACCGGTTCCCCCCAAAGTAAATCGGCTTGAGTGTTCCATATGATTGTGTACAGCAAAGTACGGAGACCCTGCCCGCCTGTAAGCTTTGCCGGTAGCTTGTTAAAACGTGCAAATAATGCAAAACAACTTGAATATATTGTTAAACCTAAAACCTGGTGTTTTTTCTTAACAGTTAGGGCTATTGAACCTACAGTGACTGTCTCTGGTGTCCCGGATGACACTGTACTTTAGGGTTTTCCGTAGTGTATGCCTACTATATTGCATAAAGTGATATGCAAGTGTTGCGTATGACCTACGTAAACTTATTGTTTGGAAATCCACAACTCTCCTTTAACAGTGGGGCTACAGTGCACGTGGTGGGTATGACGGATGAGCAGTAGTTGCTCATCCGCAGCACGAGTGCCACTACACTAGAGGGTTTTTAAACATCGCACGCACACAAATATCAAACAAATATGATATGGAACCGTTGTGTATGACTTACATACACCTAGTGCTTCTACATCCGTGACCATGCGTGGTAGTGGGAAGGCAGTGCACGTGCTAGGCGAGTACGGATGAGCAGTGCCAACACGTTTCAAAGCACACACAACTGCGGAGAGTCTCTGTTAAAATAACGTTATCATTCGCGTGGTTACTTACACGCGAGAAAAGGTCCAAAGGTTAACCAGTGAAGATTGCTTCAAGTCACAAAAGATTCGCACAACACAAGGGGGCTTGCGCATTGCACACTACCTAAGACTCATTCATTGCAGTAGGCTCTGAGGCAGTCGCACCTTTCTTTGAAGACTTTTTTTCTTTAGCCTTTAACTGTTCCTCAAGTTTTTTTATAGTCTCGAGATGCGCTTTTACTTCCGCATTCAGCGCATCAACACTCGACGTCGACTGTTGTGCACTTTCCAACTCTTTCTCAAGTTCAAGAATGCGCTCTGTTTGCGCACTAAGAGTTTGCTGAAGCTGCAGGGTGTCACTCGCGTGTTTTGCAGCACGCGTTTGCTGACGTAATAAGCGTATCTTGAAAGAAGCAACTTGGTGCTTGCGAATCTTCAAAGCAGCGTCTCGCTGCGCATCCTGATTCGCGCCTACTGGCGCAGCTACTGCTGCTGGAGACTCTACCTCGCTTTCTTCTTGGCGAATCTGTTGAAGTATTTTCTGGTTCCTTCTCGACACTGGTGCAGGAGAGCGAGAGCGAGAGCGCGAGCTGTCCGAGGCAGCAGCGGAACGCTTTCCTTTCAGCTTTTCCAATTCGCTCTCTGCTTGGGCTGTGTCACTCGCTAGCTTGGTTAGCTTGAAAGCTTTTACCTCCTGTTTTGCAACGTGCTCGCGACGTTTTTTCATACGTTGTTTCGCCAGGTGTGCTTTCACAGTCTGGATACCTTCATCGATAATATCAACAAAAGTGTCACGCAAGCATTCGACATCCGCACTTTCCAAACAATCAGGTACTTCTTTGTACCTTTGTACCACTTCGCATTCGTTGCACTGAAGAAACTGTTGAACTCCTAGCTTGTGGTTCACGTTGTTGCAAAAAAACGGGTCGCGCATGGTGACTGGGTTGTTGCAACGAATATAGCTACCATTCTTATCTTTCTGCAAAGTAATGCTGTCGAACGACTGGGTGTTCTTGACCAAATAACCAAGACACGTGAAACCTTTAACTTCGCATCCTAAAGGAACGATAGGATATTCCGAAAGCTGTGTTAACACGTCTATCGCACACGGATCGCTCTTTCCGTCCGAACTTGCGAACGTCACTTGTGTGGAGCCTTCCTCGTGCAACGGGTATTCTGAACCAGACATGGGGGGCTTTGCAGTAAACTTTTCTTCTTCAGCCGCGTTATCCACATACGGATTAGACATAACTGCGAATATTTGTACCGTAACTCAAGGGGAATAGTCCCCTTGCTGTAACTGAACTGGGCTGCAGAACTGTGCAGGACTTAAAACCGTTCATTTAGGTTTTGTGGGAAATCGAGCCACCATCGTCGATTTTCAAATCTTGAGACCGTCGATCGAAAATTAATGCAATCACGTCTCTGCATTGCAGATGCACCATCCATATATATCGATTATGTAGAAAGCACTGTATCGTGGTATATAAATATATGCATCGCACGTGGACAGTCGATGGATATCTGAGATTGAAATTAGAGAAATATATTCAGATCTACATATATTATTGCTTGTTAATATTAGAATATAATTTAAAGCCATATTTAAACGATCAAAAAATAACGTATTTTCCCCAGTCGCACGTAATCGTCATGACGCGTCATTGGTATCTGTGTATATTTATATATTTATTGAATCCCTTGCGGTGTCGTGTCTCCCACAGTTCACCTTTTTAGAGGTACATCGCTTCATCGGTTGGGGCTCGTCCAAAGCTCGATTGTACCTCGATTGGACTTCGATTTGAGCTCGAGCAGAGTTCGATTGCGCCACAGGTGCGTTTAAAATTGGGGAAAATTCTATAGATCATATACTATATATGAGAAAATCTGCATTTAGTCAATTTTAGATATCGAAATCTGATCGAGGTCCAATCG